>JAANYP010002031.1:379898-592743 GCA_020465985.1 Centrapalus pauciflorus | reverse complement strand
TATTCAAAGGACAATGTATGATCATGAAATGGGTTCAAACTTTAGTTATAGTTCGAATTTAGACATGTATCCGAAATGGGGGAAAATATCGCCAAACTTACGAAACTTGATTATATGGAATTAAACGGTTAATGATATGAGGAATTGTTGTAATTGATTTAACAGGTCCCTTGTGGTGTTGTTTAACCCACAGTGGGGTACTTGGTGGATCCGGTTGAAAGCCCGAAGAGAAATAATATCGGTTAAAAGATAATTACGCACCCACTGTGAGTACAGTAGATTTCGAATGTTTATATTTGTTTTATGTAAGCTTTGCCTGCTGAGACCTGTTGTTTCATTGATTGTTTGGAATTCTACTAACTTGCGTAGATTTAGATGCACATTCTTACTTGTTGCATGTCCTTTCGGTTGTTGTGCATCTAGTGATGGACCGGTGGGTCGCATCGATTACTCTGATGTTACTGTGCTATATGACCTGGAGCTGATCCCTCCTAGGCCCGGTAGGCAGTATGTCATCCCCGATCGTACGTTTGTCTCAGATGGTATGTTTAAATGCCGAGCTTTGAGCTCGAAGGGGCTGCGGCTCTGGTCCGTACTTTGTGTACGAAGAGGATATCCGATGTTGGTCATCTGTGTTATCCTTGGGCTTCATAAAAATTTATAAAATGCATAATCTCTGTATTCACTAAGCATCCGCTTATTCCCCAGTTGTTGATTTTTATTTTACAGGAAAAGGGAAGTCTACCGCCGGACCTTCTAGTTAGGTCGTTTGGAAGATTTGGGAGACTCGACACTATTTTATCGGTAATTTATGTTATGAGACAATGTTGTAATATTCTGGGTGATTGTAATAATTGTATGGGTGTGTAGACTTAGACTTGATACCTTATAGCACCGTAGGGTGTTTAACACTTGTTGCACTACTTATTTATGTTTTTAATGCTTCCGCACTTGATTTAGGTTATCAGATCATTATGTTATTGTATGTTGGTGATTAATCCTGGGTGTGTTGTAATTGGTGGTTGTTGTGGCAAGGGTGCCACACGAGATGGTATCAGAGCAGTTGTTTGAGATTCAAGTGTCCGTGAGGTCTTGATCTCAAACATTAGGTGATGATATGTAGTGATGCTAAGTAATGATCTGAACTAAGATAGGTTATGATCTAGTAATTATAAGAGATTGACTATCATACGGGACACAAAAGTGGTGTCTTTAAATTAATGACATGTTACTAAACAAGTTATATGTTTATAATTTCAGAACATGTCTGGAGGAGGAATGACACCTGAGGAAGCCAGAGAGATGATGCTAGCCATGATGGCTGAGCAGAATAAAATGATACAAGATCAGTTTCGGGCTCGAGATGAGGCCGATGCTAAGAGGAGAGAGGATAAGAGAAAGAACAAGGAGAAGGAAGGGGGTAACAACGAGGAACGAGATGACAACACTAGGTCATCTAACAAACCTCAAGGTTGTCGTTTTAAGGATTTTAAAGGAAACGGGGCGGTGGAGTTTAACGGTTTAGGGGATGCTGTTGCCGCACTTGAATGGATAACAGCTACTGAAAGAACATTCCGAATCAGCGATTGTGCTGAGAAGGATATGGTTCGGTATGCAACTGCTATGTTCACTAATGACGCAATTATGTGGTGGAATGCTATGGTGAACGCTTTGACATTGGAGAAGGTTTCTGTTATGACATGGGCTGAGTTCAAGGACCTATTCACTCAGCAATACTGTCCGGTTGATGAGCGCCGGAGGTTGGAAGCAAAGTTTATGGCACTGATGCAGGGGACTAAGACTGTGTCCCAGTATGCTGTGGAGTTCACGAGGCTGAGTTTGTTCGCGCCTCATCAAGTGGATACTGAAGAGAGGAAGGTGACCAGGTTCGAGGCTGGTCTGGATTTTGAGATTAGGAGGGTTATGAGCAACGTCCGCTACCCTACATTTGCTGGCTTACTTGAGGCTGCCAGAAATGTAGAACAGATCTTGATTATGTCGGGCTACTCGATCGGGTCTGCTGCTGCTTCCACCAATCCAACACAGCCGTCACCGCCGAAGCGCCAAAGGGAGGGAGGATACTCGGGATCTTCCCGGTCTTCACAATACTCATCACAGCAGTCTTTTCGTCGACCATCTGGATCTTCTGATCGTGGTCGTGCTCGTGCATACTCTATCAACACCGAGCCACAATACTGCAACAAATGTCACCTGGAACATTTTGGCAAGTGCCCTAACGGACGTGCTTGCTTTTGCTGTGGAGAACTGGGACATTTTCAGAATGATTGCCCAAGGAAGGGTGATGCTTGCTATAAGTGTGGGGTCTGGGGTCACTATAGCAGGAACTGTAGAAAGAATGCTCCAACAGCTGCTGCACCATCATCAACACGATCGTCTGGAGGTTCGAGTGGTGGTTCAGTTAACCGCCGGGGTCAGTCACAGAGGGCACCTGCTCGTGCTTTTCAGATAACTGCAGAGGAGGCAAGGGAAAACCCGGAGGTCGTCACGGGTACGTTTATAGTTAATTCTATGCCAGCACGAGTTTTATTTGATTCGGGTGCCAATAGGTCGTTTGTTTCTACTGTGTTTGCACAAAGACTTGCCATGCCACTGTCTAAGTTGTCTGCTATACTTGATATTGAAACTGCTAGCAATACTTTAGTTAAAGTAGATCATGTATACCGAAATTGCACGTTAGTAATTGAAGATGTAGTCTTCAATTTAGATCTGATTCCGATGGAGTTCAGCGAGTTTGATGTGATAGTCGGAATGGACTGGTTGATCGAGAATGAAGCCCATATAGTGTGTAAGAGCCGAATGATAAAGATAGCTACCCCGGAGGGGCGTGAGATATGTATATATGGGGATAGGAGAAGCGGGGATCTGTGTTTGCTGACTATTGCAAAAGCTCGAAAGCTTGTTGCAAAGGGATGTGATGCATACTTAGCATATGCGATTGATGCTAAGGCAGAGAAGAGAACTTTGGCCGATGTGCCGGTTGTTTCACAATTCCCGGATGTGTTTCCGGAAGACTTGTCTGGCGTGCCGCCTGAAAGACAAGTAGAATTTAGGATTGACTTGATCCCTGGAGCTGCACCGGTAGCTCGTTCTCCTTATCGTCTTGCCCCAACCGAGATGAAGGAAATGATGACACAGCTGCAAGAATTGTTGGATAAGGGCTTCATTCGGCCGAGTTCATCGCCGTGGGGAGCCCCGGTGCTGTTTGTAAAGAAGAAAGATGGCACGATGAGGATGTGCATAGATTACCGGGAGCTGAATAAATTGACGATTAAGAACAAGTATCCTCTGCCGAGGATAGACGACTTGTTTGATCAGTTACATGGCGCTAGTGTATTTTCTAAGATTGATCTGAGATCGGGATATCATCAATTGAAGGTTCGAGAGGAAGATGTGCCAAAGACAGCATTCAGGACTCGGTATGGACATTACGAGTTTCTGGTAATGCCTTTTGGATTAACTAACGCCCCAGCTGTCTTTATGGACTTGATGAATAGGGTTTGTAGACCGATGTTGGATAAGTCGGTGATAGTGTTTATCGATGATATTCTAGTATACTCTAGGTCTGAGGCTGAGCATGCTGAGCATCTCAGGGAGCTGCTAGAGTTGTTGAGGAAAGAAAAGTTGTACGCCAAGTTCTCAAAATGTGAGTTTTGGCTGCAACAGATACAGTTTCTAGGGCATGTGATTTCGGGGGCTGGGATTTCTGTGGATCCAGCCAAAGTTGAAGCAATAAAGAACTGGGAGCCGCCTCGTTCAGCTACTGAAGTTAGAAGTTTTCTGGGGTTGGCAGGATATTATAGGAGGTTTATAAAGGATTTCTCAAAGATTGCAGTTCCTTTAACTGCATTAACCAAGAAGAATGCACCGTTTATATGGGAAACTGTGCAGCAGGATGCCTTTGAGGTTCTGAAGAAGGCGTTAAGTGAGGCGCCGATACTTGCCTTACCTGAAGGCAATGATGACTTTGTGGTGTATACCGATGCTTCGAGGTTAGGGTTAGGCGCTGTATTGATGCAGCGTGGGAAGGTTATAGCGTATGCTTCAAGACAGTTGAAGCAGCATGAGAAGAATTATTCGACTCATGATCTGGAGTTGACCGCAGTAACATTTGCTTTGAAGTTATGGAGGCACTACCTGTACGGTACTAAGTGTCAACTTTACACGGACCATAAGAGCTTGAAGTATATCTTTAGCCAGAAGGAACTTAATATGAGACAACGTAGGTCTATGGAGCTTATTAAAGACTACGATTGTGAGATACTGTACCATCCCAGAAAGGCTAATGTGGTAGCCGATGCCTTGAGCCGAAAGGCTTATGCTAAGGATTTCTGTTATATGATGACGTCTACAATGCTGACCTCCACGATAATTGATGATGTCAAGGCTGCTCAGAAAGAAGCCTTGAAAGAGGAGAATATTGGTGCTGAGGATGTTAGGATACATTTAAAGAATATGGAAACGAGCGAGTCTGGTATAAAAGGTGTGTACGGAAGAATTTGGGTGCCGAAATATGGTGGTATGAGAAATGTGATCGTTGAGGAGGCACATCAATCTAAGTTTTCTGTACATCCCGGGAGCACAAAGATGTACAACGACTTAAAGGCAGACTTTTGGTGGCCGGGATTGAAGAAGGATATCGGTCAGTATGTTGAACGATGTAGGACTTGCCGGTTGGTAAAGGCCGAACATCAACAACCGTACGGCAGTATGCAGCCGCTTCCCATTCCGGAATGGAAGTGGGAGCACATTACTATGGATTTTGTTACAAAACTGCCGAAGACTAGGCGCCAACATGATGCAGTTTGGGTGATAGTCGATAGATTAACTAAGTCCGCACATTTTATACCGATAAGAGAAAGTTACTCCTTAGAAAAGTTGGCTAAAATTTATATGGACGAGATTGTTTCTAGGCATGGAGTGCCTAAGTCCATAGTATCGGACCGGGACAGCCGGTTTACTTCAAATTTTTGGTCGGCTTTGCAAGAAGGGTTAGGGACAAGGATAGCAATGAGTACAGCTTACCGCCCGCAAACTGATGGTCAGAGTGAGCGGACCATCTTAACGCTTGAAGACATGATGAGATCGTGTGTGTTAGATCTCGGTGGCAATTGGGACGATCATCTGCCACTCATAGAATTTTCGTATAACAACAGTTACCACGCTACGATCAAGAAAGCTCCGTTCGAGGCTTTGTATGGAAGGAAATGTAGGACTCCTACATGTTGGAGAGAAACGGGTGAAACACCAATCGCTGGGCCGGCCTTGCTTCAAGAAACAAACGAGAAGATACAGTTGATTAGGCAGAACATGAAAGCGGCCCAGGATCGTCAGAAAAGTACTATGATCGGAGGCACAAACCGATCAATTTTGAAGTGAATGACTGGGTCTACTTGAAAGTATCACCCATGAGGGGTGTTACTCGTTTTGTAAAAAGGGGAAAGTTGGCTCCGAGATTCGTCGGACCATTTAAGATAACCGAAAAAGTGGGGAATCAGTCATACCGTTTGGAATTGCCTGAAGAGATGTCGGGCATACATCCGGTGTTTCACGTTGGAAATCTTCGAAAGTCATTTACTTCTAGTAACGAGGATTGGGCCGACCATACTGAACTGCAAGTTGATGAAAGGCTCCGGTATGTTGAAGAGCCGGAATGTGTGTTAGATATTAAGATGAAGAAATTGAGAAGCAAGGAGATAGAAATGGTGCTTGTACGTTGGAAGCATCATAAAGGAGCAAATCATACATGGGAAACTAAGTCAGAAATGTTAAGAAAGTATCCGAAACTGTTTGAGTCCGAGTAACTTCGAGGACGAAGTTGAGCGTGGTGGAGCCCATGCTGTAACATCCACGGATTTAATTTGATGTATTTTGGTTAATTAAGTGGAAAACTTATATATATTTAAGTTGAATTTGGGCGATTATTATGTATTTGGATATTTAGCAAGTTTGTTGCTATTTTTAAGAAAACTGAACTCAGAATCAATTTTGTGGAGTATTATGAATTTAAAAGTTATTTATGATAAATCTAAGATTAAATCAGTATTTTATGGAACCGGTTAAGTCGAGTGATGAAATGTGCAAAATGACGAAAGTAGTATATAAAGGGCAATAGGCTTCATTTTTCTAGTTTACACTCTCTCACTACTTCATCTCTCTAGAAATTTTCTCTCTACATCTCTCTAAAATATATCACAAACCGACCGTCAGATTTTCGAGAATTATACGTCATCGGAAAGGTATCGAGGAGTACAACAGCAATCTACAAACAGAATTCAGATTTCGTGCGAATTTAGGTAAGAATCGACCTTTCTAAGATTATGGTTTCGGTTTTGTAGAAACTAAAATTTCGAATCTATCATTTTATGCAAATTTAAGCTTGTTTTGCTCGAAACATTGCTGGAATGTGATAATATATGCATAGTAGAATCGAATCTAGGTATTATACATGATATATAAGTGATTTTTGCCTTAGAAAATGAAGGATTTAAGTTGAAATGATGAACAGACTCGAATATGTCAAGAACAGAGTCGAAATACAAGAACAAACTCGAGTTTGGTGCTAGATTCGAGTGTGTACCGTTAGATTCTAAGGGGAGGGCTTCGAATCTAGGCCTAGACTCGAAGTGGGGTTCGAATCTAACCCTAGATTCAAAGGTATGTTCGAATCTGACATAAGGGGTTCGAATCTGATGCTTGATTTCGAATCTAACCTATTAAATTCGAGTTTAATGCCTAAAATTTAGAATACTACTCCCTAGACTCGTGTAATTTGAATGAAACTCATATACAACATATAAAATGATATGAAATATGCAAAGGACAAGATATAGACTTGAAATGGGTTTCAACTTTAGTCATAGTTCGAATTTAGACATGTACCCTTAACGGGGGAAAATATCGCCAAACTTACGAAACTTGATTATATGGAATTAAACGGTTAATGATATGAGGAATTGTTGTAATTGATTTAACAGGTCCCTTGTGGTGTTGTTTAACCCACAGTGGGGTACTTGGTGGATCCGGTTGAAAGCCCGAAGAGAAATAATATCGGTTAAAAGATAATTACGCACCCACTGTGAGTACAGTAGATTTCGCATGTTTATATTTGTTTTATGTAAGCTTTGCCTGCTGAGACCTGTTGTTTCATTGATTGTTTGGAATTCTACTAACTTGCGTAGATTTAGATGCACATTCTTACTTGTTGCATGTCCTTTCGGTTGTTGTGCATCTAGTGATGGACCGGTGGGTCGCATCGATTACTCTGATGTTACTGTGCTATATGACCTGGAGCTGATCCCTCCTAGGCCAGGTAGACAGTATGTCATCCCCGATCGTACGTTTGTCTCAGATGGTATGTTTAAATGCCGAGCTTTGAGCTCGAAGGGGCTGCGGCTCTGGTCCGTACTTTGTGTACGAAGTGGATATCCGATGTTGGTCATCTGTGTTATCCTTGGGCTTCATAAAAATTTTTAAAATGCATAATCTCTGTATTCACTAAGCATCCGCTTATTCCCCAGTTGTTGATTTTTATTTTACAGGAAAAGGGAAGTCTACCGCCGGACCTTCTAGTTAGGTCGTTTGGAAGATTTGGGAGACTCGACACTATTTTATCGGTAATTTATGTTATGAGACAATGTTGTAATATTCTGGGTGATTGTAATAATTGTATGGGTGTGTAGACTTAGACTTGATACCTTATAGCACCGTAGGGTGTTTAACACTTGTTGCACTACTTATTTATGTTTTTAATGCTTCCGCACTTGATTTAGGTTATCAGATCATTATGTTATTGTATGTTGGTGATTAATCCTGGGTGTGTTGTAATTGGTGGTTGTTGTGGCAAGGGTGCCACAGAAGTTCCATAGCCTAGGCAAAAGTGATATGGGCCAGCTTAGAAGGGTCAATGGGTCCCTCAGCAGTGGTTGTAGCTACTTCATCAGGAGAAGGGATAGAAGATGGTAGTCTTTCAGATGCTACTTGTGTTGCAAGACCTTCATCAAGGCCTGGGATGGTTCCCTTTGCAGCACCTTGGTATAGAGGTGCCTCATCATCGGGAGATGGGATGTGCATTTCAACATCAGCAGTGGTGAAACCTGCTGATGGAATTTGCATATGAGGAGCAGCCTCACTAGAGGGATGGTATGTTCCCTGAGGTTCATCAGTTTGGGAGAGTGGTCCTTCAGCATTTGTTGGGTGTACAACAGCTATATCATGAGGAGCAGAAGTTGGAGGCTGATTCACTGGATGTTCTAATCCAACAGGTTTGAAACCTCGTGCAGACTCAGGTTGTGTAGGAGAGGTATGGAGTGGAGACTGTGTGGACTCAGTGTGGAGTTGAGTGAACTCCTGTCTTTCAATATTCTCAGCCTGTTCGGAGGCTGGAATGGTTGATGTGGTAGTCTCCATATTTACAACTGGCTCCTGTTGGGAGGAACCAGAGGGCTTAGGCTGACTCAGGGTAGACTCTTTTTGGAGTGAAGCCTGCTCCAAATGTGCTGAACCTTCTCCCAAGATAGGAGAAGCAGCTGGGGTTGCTTCTTTATCAACTGACTACTGTTAAGAGGGGTCAGAGGGATTAGTTGGGTCGGTTGAATTCTTTTTGGCTAAGGTTTTGCGTCTGTAGAGTCTGTGAGATGAACTGGAGGATGGATGTTGTGGAGAGGCGATGAGGGGTTCTGTTTGGACTGGTGGTGAGACTGGGTAAGAAATAGGTGGGTTGGCCTGTTCCATAGTCTCAGGTGCCACAGAGGCACCAACCACAAAGGCTTCAGGTTCAACATATGAACCAGGGTGAGTAGCCTGATCCCTTTCAACCACAGAGGCTGATGGGGCAGACTTGGACTTAGCTGTATTCGCCTTCTTGTGGACAGGCTCAGCTTCAGTCGTTTCCAGGACCCTTTTAACAAATTTGGTCCTAGATTTGGATTTTCCTCGGGGAGCAGTCACTGGATCCACCCTCACAGCAGAGGGCCTTCCACCATACCGAGCAACCTCCTCATTGGAGTAGATAGAGGGGGCTCATTTTGAAGTACAGGGGTGTAGAAAACTCTATTCCCAATCACTGGGAAAGCAGCAGTACGTAACATAGGCTGAGAGTTATACAAATGCTCACCACAGACATGCTTGAAGATGAGGCATAGAAACCTTGGATATCGAACAGCAGCTGGACGTGTTTCCTGTTGCACCAGATTCTTTAAATTCATGAAAATCCATCAAGCCATGTTCATGTTATTCCCATCTACGAGCTGTAGGACTATTGGGATCTCATCACGGCTAAGCTGGTCAAAAGAACCAACTTTGCTGCTGAAGCACATCACCACAGAGGCAAATAGAAAGCTGTAAGTACGTGATAGATCCTTCCTGAACAGCGTGGCTCCAATCTTGGGTTCTGATACACCACAAAAGCGAAGCAGCTTTCCCATCTGATCATATTCAGGTTGTGGCTGATCATAAGTTTCAGCCACAAGGAGACGCAGAACTTCCCTAATAAGACCAGTAGTGATCTCAATGGTCTGAGTCCCATTGATAATGGTTCCCCTTATGATTTTGGTTGCTGGGTCGTAGGCACAGGTGTACCAAAACTCATATACCATCTCCTGCTACAGGACACCAGGAGTGGCAGTCATGGGGTAATGCAGAGGGTGAACCTTTAGAAACTCCACCATATCTTCATAACCTTTCGCCATATAGTTTTTGGGAATGGTTAGGTTGGCTATGTAGTTTGTGGGTTTCAGTTTCAGCATTGTGGTAATAGAAGAGTGTTTCTGAACATCTGCACCAACAAATACTGGTAGAAAGGGGTTGTTTTGGTGAGCCATAGATGTAGTGAGGATTATGAGCACAAGACACTTAGTCGAAATTAGGGTTCTTTGGAAGTTATGGAAGCAGTAAGGAAGACGAAGATGAAACAGTAGAGAGGTATTTATAGGGTTTGAGTGTGAGTGGGTATGAGAGAGAAAAGTTTGGGCGGTTGATTTGAAAAGTTCTTTTAACAGAAAACGGAACGGTTGTCCATGTCAGAACGGTTTTCACACCACTCGAGCCCTTTTTAGTCATTAACACACGTTAACACACATTATCCGCAGTAATTAAGTAACTTAATTCTGAAGAAAGGTAATTAAAACTGATGGTCTAAGCTGTTGGTCAAACCTGTGATGAGCAGGGTTATCACAAGCTGTTCACTCTTCAAGCTGTTCATTCAACCTGTTCAACTATGAAAGAACAGGTTGTGTTCAATAGCTGACCAGGTTACAAAATAATGTCTTGTATGACAGATTGAGAGAGGGAGCAGGTTGGAGATTTGATCAACAGACCAGGTTTGAGGTGAACACTGATGTTGTCAAACCTGTTATACGCTCAAGCTGTTCAAGTTTTCAGAAATTGGCTTAGTGTAGAACATGCATAGCCTATTCTGCCTAAACTGTTCTAAGAAACTTGAGCAGTGTGAGACATATAATAACTTAGAACATTTAGGACACTTAGTCACTTTTATTTAACATGCCCATCTTGCTTACAAGATAATTAAACCTGTTTTCATCAAGAAGCTTGGTGAAAATGTCTGCAAGCTGTTCATCTGTGGAAATAAAACTTATCTCCACATTACCTTTCTGGATGTGATCCCTGATGAAGTGATGTCTGACCTCTATATGCTTTGTTCTGTAATGAAATACTGGATTGTTGGAGATAGCTATAGCACTTGTATTATCGCACAGAATAGGAGTTTTCCTATATACAAGTCCATAGTCTTCAAGATGATGCTGCATCCATAGAATCTGCCCACAGCAGCTTCCAACACCTATATACTCAGCTTCAGCAGTAGAAGTAGAAACTGAGTTCTGCTTCTTGCTACACCAAATTATCAACTTACCACCAAGGAGTTGACACCCACCTGTTGTGCTTTTTCTGTCCAGCTTGCAGCCTGCAAAATCAGATTCTGAATATCCTGTTAGCTCAAGACTTGAGTCTTTGGGATACCAAAGACCCAAACCTGGTGTACCCTTAAGGTATCTGAAGATTCTGTTTACAACAGCTAGATGTGATTCTTTAGGATCAGCTTGAAACCTAGCACATAAACATGTGGCAAACATAATATCTGGTCTACTAGCAGTTAAATATACCGAGCTCCCATTCATGCCTCTGTAAGATGTTACTGAAACAGCTTTGCCAATGGCATCTGCATCCAACTTTACATTGGTTGCCATTGGGGTTTTGATAGGAGGAATATGGTTAAATTTAAACTTATTCAAAAGATCTAAAGTATATTTTCTTTGATTTATGAAAATTCAATTTGAGGTTTGTATAACCTGTAATCCTAAAAAGAACGTAAGTTCTCCCATCATACTCATTTCATATTTTGATTTCATGAGTAGTGAAAAATTCTTGCATAACTGCTCATTAGTAGAACCAAATATTATGTCAGCCACATAAATTTGAACAAGCATAATATCAGACTTCACCTTCTTTATAAACAGTGTGGTATCCACTTTACCTCTGGAATAACCATTGCTCATAAGAAAATCAGTTAGAGTGTCATACCATGCTCAAGGGGTTTGTTTTAGACCATAGAGGGCTTTGTCCAACTTATAGACAAAACCTGGATGATGTTCATTTTCAAAACCTAGAGGCTGCTTGACATGGACTTCTTCTTGCAGCTTACCATTCAAAAATGCACTCTTCACATCCATTTGAAATACCTTCATGCTCTTATGAGCAGCGTAGGCTAGAAATAAACGAATTGCCTCTAACCTGGCGACAGGGGCAAATGTTTCATCATAGTCAATGCCTTCTTCCTGTCTATAGCCTTGAGCATCTAGTCTTGCCTTATTTCTAATGACATGACTTTGCTCATCCATCTTGTTCCTGCAAATCCATTTGGTGCCACTTATTGTTTTTCCTTTAATTAGGAGCAGGGACCAGCTTCCATACTTTGTTTCTCTCAAACTGATTGAGTTCTTCTTGCATGGCAGTGATCCAATTGGCATCTTTAAGTGCTTCATCCACTTTCTTCGGCTCCATCAGGGACACAAAGGTAGAAAACATACAAAAGTTTCCTAAGCTGTCCGATCTTGTTTGCACCTCTTTGTTGATGTCACCAATTATTTGATCATTTGGATGACACCTGATCCACTAAGGATCTTGCCTCAATAAGGATTCAGAATGAAGCAGGGATATCCAAACACATGGAAATAGCTAATGTTTGGCCTCCTCTCTTTGATTAACTCATAGGGAGTCCTGTTGAACCGTTTCACCACTATGGATCTATTTTAGGTGAAGCATGCAGTGTTGACAGCTTCAGCCCAGAATGAAGAAGGTAAACCTGATGCACACAGCATGGTTCTAGAAGCTTCAATGAGAGTTCTGTTTCTCCTTTCAGCAACTCCATTTTGTTGTGGAGTTCTTGCAGCTGAAAAGTTCTGTGAGATCCCTCTTTCTTCACAAAAGTCCTCAAGAGTACTATTTCTGAATTCAGTACCATGATCACTTCTAAGCTGCTTTACTTGAGCAGAGTTCAGCATTTCCATCTTTTTGATAAATCCAATGATTTCTCAAGCAGCCTCTCCTTTGCTCTTCAGAAAGATCACCCATGTAAACCTGGAGAACTCATCAACCATTACTAGAGTGTATCTTCTTCCTCCTAGACTTGGGACACTGACTGGTCCAAACAAGTCCATGTGGATTAAGAAGAGAGGAGTATCAATAGAGAAATTGTGCTTAGATTTAAAAGATGATTTTCTCTGCTTGCCTTTCTCACAAGATGTGCTGAGTTTATCCTTAACAAAGGTTATAGAAGGCAAACCTGTTACCAACTCTTTCTTACAGAGTTTGTTGATATTCTTGAAGTTTGGGTGTGATAGCCTTTTGTGCCATATCCAGTTCAGGTCTGCATTGCTTCTTGAGATAAAGCAGGTTTCAGTTGTAGGATCAGCAGATTTCATGTCCACAACATATACACCTTTCTTTCGTTATGCACACAACACAACTTTGCCTTAGGGATCCAATATGTAACCCAGGTGCTCATCAAAGTAAACCTTGTAGCCAGCATCACACAGTTGACTTATGCTTACAAGATTATGTTTCAGCCCAACTACACAGGCTACCCTTTTGAATACTGCAGCACCAGCTTGAAGAGTTCCATATCCTTTTGTGGATCCCTGTACATTGTCACCAAATGTGACTTTTGGCCCTTTTTCTGGCCTGAGATCACTCAGCAGGTCCTTGCAACCTGTCATATGTCCTGAGCAGCCACTGTCCAAGTACCAAACATGGGATGATTGTTTGTCCTGCAGAGTGTCATGAGAAAATTTTAGTTTCTTTTAGGGGAACTCATCATCGGGATGAGTTCTCCTACTTCATCAACATTTGTAGATGGACCAGTGATATCCACACTAATATTTCCTATTTGGATAGTATCAGCTTGGATACCATCCTCATTGACTATGTTACTTCCAACACTGCTTGTTTTTGCAATTATGGAACTAGCAGAGTCAACATGTAACAACCCAACTTTTAGCCCAACTAAATATCTGATCATCGAACCAATAATGTAATATTATTACATTATTTTGAATTATAATTTAATTAAGTTTTCTATATTTAATTAAATTATATAAATATTTAAAGTTATGATTTAATAATTATTAAAGATAATTAAATAAGAGAGATATAATAAGATACAAAAGTAATAGTGGGTTAAGTAGCAAATATAACTAGTTGAAGTATATAAACGTAATTAAAGCTTCATTTACATAATCTTACTCTCTCTCTACACTCTCTCTCTAACTTCCTCTCTCTCTAGATTTTCTCTCTCTACTCTCTCTCTACTCTCTCTCTAAGATTTCTTCTAAACCGACCGTCGGATTATCAAGATTTATACGTCATCGGGAAGATCTCGAAGAATACTACAAGATTATACAGTTGCATGTTCGATTACACACGAAATTGAGGTAAGAATTTACGTTTTAAGCTTTATATTTTCGGTTTTTAAAGAGATGAATTCGAATTTAAGGTTTTCATATGATTTAAAGTCAGTTTAACTTGATTTTTACTAGATTATGTATAATATAAGTGAATCTAGGAGTAATACTTAACATATTTGGTGATTTTAGACCTAAAAACGTATGTTTTAAAGATATAAATGAAGAACAAATTCGAGATGCCAAGATCAAATTCGAGTATACCTAAAATGAAACCAAAATCTCGACTTTAACCTCTAAAATCGAAGGGTATTCGAATTTATATATAACCTTCGAATTTATTCATTAAATTCGAATGAGTATTCGAATTTAACACAAGGATTTCGAATTTGGTACTAAACTTGAGAAGATGTTCGACTTTGATGATTAAATTCGAAAAGGGGGTTCGAGTTTAGACATATGCCTTCGAGTTTAGTATATAAGATTTCGAATTTAGCCATATTTGATCATTAAAATCGAATTGAGAGCATAGGATTTCGAATTTGAATATATGTTCGAGTATTAGCCTTCGAATTAGCCCTAAACTTGAAATGGAATTCGAGTTTAACCTCCCTCATTCGAGTTTAGTCATATAATAGTCCACATGCTTGAATTTAATGAAAAGTATTCGAATTTATGTATATAAATTTGATAACCCACTCCCTAAAATTAGAATATTTTGAATAGAACACATGAATAACACATAAATAATAAGATGATTAACAAAATAATTGGATCAATGATTTTATATATATATATATATATATATATATATATATATATATATATATATATATATATATATATATATATGATTATATATAAATATACAAAGATCCTTGGAGAATTTAATAAAAGAATGAGATTGATGATCATGTGATCAAGATATGAGAATTGAGATTAAAAGACCAACGAATGAACCTCGAGCATCATTTAACGAATAAATACTGAATTCACTATTCAAATGATATGAATAACAGATTGAGCAACGAGCAAAATGGCGAGCATCTGAAAGTCCGACATAAGTCAGATAGTGGTTCTAATCCACTACAGATTGTGAGCAACAGAGCCAGAGCCAGAAAGTGCACAAATAACCAGTAACTGTGAGTTGTAGATTTCAATTTAACTGCATATTATGTGAATTGAGACTTTTGTTGCTTTATTCTGATTTATTCGGCATTCTGATCTTGAGCTTATTAATATATTGTCATAGTATATTTACTATGATTTGTTGAGCTGAGTATTTCTTCTTCTAGATACGATTCTTTGACGAGTCATTTGATTGTTAAGCTTAACACCATCACTATTGCTCAGTGTTGGGTTAATGTTAGGCTTATGATGTGCTGATTTATGTGATGGAAGCACAGAGGGTAGCTAGAGCTGAGCATTCCGATGATATCCATATAGAGCTTTTACTGGTAGCTAGCCCAGTACGTGGCTGATCCCCACTAATGATGCGTGTGTATGGATTTATCATCATCCGAGCATTCCTTACGAATTTGTCTAAAAGTCTCAAGAGCAACAACAGTTTTATAACTGGGAGCTGAGCAAAGTCGCGCATCAAAAGAGCATTAATTGGCCAATGACCCTTCGAGATTGAGCTGTGCATGAGCCTAGTGCAGTGCATATAGAGCTGAGTCGTGCATGAGCCGAGTGCAGTGCATGTGCTTCCGCGTTCATAATTGCATGTTAAATATGAAAATCTACATTCTCACTAAGCAATTAAGCTTACCCCGTTGTTGCATTATCTTTCAGGTAAAGGCAAAGGATTGGCTGGACCTAGTTCTTAGGTCAGGACTTGAAAGAGCTTGAAGTGCATTAGAACCTGTTCCAAAACCTTGGTACTTGATTAAAGATAGAGCTTTGGGGTTTGGGCTAGTTTACATTTGTGCTATGATGAAATAGTCTAGAAGTGTGCCTCTATTACTTAAAAATTTTCTCTGATTGTAATTAACTGTATTCCGCACTGTTAATTTTATCTTAGTTTCATGATTGATATTGCGTTGTTACTGGGCTTTGACTTGAGACCTTTGAGAAATCTTGGGTCTCACAGGATGGTATCAGAGCAATAGTTTGAGTGAATCATTGTATTACGTGTAATAAATGATCTCAAACTTGTGCAATGCTATAGTATCAATCATGATAGGATGGCTTGAAATAAGATAGGTTTCAGAGACTAGTAGGATGGGGCATGAAAGGGTACAATGTGCTAGACTAATGAGCTAAATATTTAGTGATTTGAATTTCAGAGCTATTTCAGGAGAAGGTGGACCATCAGGTGGCATGACCCCAGAGCAAGTCCTGGAAATGATGCAACAACTAATAACCCAGAATAATGAGCAACAAAACAAGTTTATGCTAGAGCAAATTGAATCAATAAAGAAAACTGAAAAGAGAAATAAACATAAAAAGAAGTAAACTGAACAGTCAAGCGAATCAGATTCAGATAATGAGCATGTCAATAAACGAGCTATGCAGCCAAAAGGCTGTAGATTTAAAGACTTCAAAGCGAGTGGTGCTATGACGTTTGAAGGCACAGTAGATCCAATACAAGCGTTACATTGGATAAGTCATACTGAAGAGATCTTCAGTATCTCAGAATGTCTGGACAGCAATAGAGTTAAGTTTGCTACCGCATTGTTCGTTGGAGCTGCTAGAGCCTGGTGGAAAACGCAAAGGAGCATCTATGGTGAGGAAACAATTTCGACATTGGATTGGGAGCAGTTCTTGGAGATGTTCAACGCCAAATACTGTCCAACAGCAAAACAAGACGAACTCGAGATGCAGTTGATGCAATTGAAACAAGGAACTAAGACCGTTGATGAATACGAGCATGAGTTCTCGAGACTTTGCGGCTACTCGTCATATCAAGTGGCAACCGAAGAGCGTAAGATAAACCGATTCAGACTGGGTCTGAATCCAACATATAGAAGACAAATGAGTAGCATAAAGTTCAAAACGTATCTCAATATAGTGGAAGCAGCATGAATGGTGGAGCGGGAATTCACAGATTCGAGTTGTGAACCTGTTATGATGGCTATAAATCCTACATGTCCATCTCCACCTAAGAAACAGAAATCCAGTAGATTCTTCGGTTCATCAGAATCCAGTCAGCAGCAGTCACAAGCATCCTCTACACCTAAGAAGACTAGAGTCTATTCCATACAGTCAGGAGCACGACCGTGTAAACGTTGTAACAAATTTCATAGCGGACGCTGCAACCCTAGAGATGTGACCTGTTACACTTGTAACCGGATTGGACATGGAAGCGATGAGTGCCCAGAAAGAAACGACGTATGCTACAACTGCGGTGTGCGTGGACATTATGTCAAGCATTGTCCAAATGCACGCATGCTTATCAATCTTGAACAATCAGTCGGCAGAACAATTCAACAGAGTACTATAATGATACGGCGCGAGCTTTCCATATAACTGCTGAAGATGCTGAGGAGACACCAGAGACGCCAAAAGACCCCAATGGTAACTAATAATAAATTTCTTATATGCTAAAATGATTTAATTCCGTTACCATCTGAATTTCAAATCCAAAGTATGTATTGAGTTAACTGTACAACCCTCTCATCGATAGTGAATAATGCGGATGACATATGGGTTGTATCAGTTGAAGTTACTATACAAATACATTCCCAATCAGAAATTATACCTATAAACAATATAGGTATTGTAATCTAAATCATGTATAATTCAAAAGCTCTAAGAAATCAAAATATAATCTTAAGCACAAGCTACTTCGTAAATCCTTGTAATCAGAAAGATTACAACGTGTCTTATAATGAGACGGAGGTAGAAGTTGCTAATTAAATAAAACTATTAAGAACAGAATCATTGAAACAAATTGTTAAGCACCCAATGACAACTTGAATTGAAATCAAAGAATTTAGAGGCACAAAGCGAGAGTTGCAAGGGAATAAACTAAAATTTTGTAAAGTCAAGCGATTGGTCATAAATGGCCAATGAAATGCCCATATATGTAAAAATAAATGAAGTGATGGATTCTCATTATGTCGACGCGAGACTAGTGAGATAGTCCATATGGAATTCTTATTTCACCTAATTGTACATAAATGAGAAGCTTCCGCCAAAAGAATAAAGTGATTTCAAATTCAGAAATTCACCAATGAAAAGTTAAACATAAGTCTTTAAGTATAATTAAACAGAACCAAAAGCTATTGCTTTGTCAAAGCCTCTTGACCGAATTGCACAGTGAACTAATAGAGGAAGGCGATGACGATAAGTAGAAGCTAATGTAAATGGTCGTGGAGACGGTTTTGGAACCCTAGTAGCTCGAGACCTGACTTCAATAACAGAATCTGCCGTCGTGTCTAACGAATCACACCGAGAAAACCTAAGCAAATTGTCGATTTCTATCAAATTGCTTCCTTGGAATTCGATTCTATATAGCAATTGTTTTCATGTCGTTAATATCCATAAACTGCTGAACTGTTGCGAAGAAGATGTGGACGATTGTAACTCCAAATTTTGATTCTTTGTTCTAACTCCTGCTTTGTTCGGCAAGCTTTAAGATGCAGTATTTCAACATTTTGCCTTAATCTCTTATTCTCAACTTCTAAACACTAGATCATCTTAAAGGATTTTGCCTCTCGAGAGATTACTTATGTAAAAGATTTGGCGGATATGACAGCGCAATTGGAGACCAAGATAGGTGAGGTGAAGTCGTTACACGAAGAGTTGACTCCGATTGTTGCGCCGGAGGATAGATTTCATTTGTTTAATAGAGCGAAGAAAATTATAAGTCTTCATAACAAGTCAGCATGAATCAGAAATCGGTTAAGCGATTGATGATTGAAACATCATCAATAACAGAAATATAAAGTACAGATATCAGACTCCCGAAAAGCTCTATAACTATTACATGAGCAAATGAAAAGATATATGAGTTAACTAATATATAGATGCTAGTTGAATTGAATGAGATATAAAATTAAATCCCAAAAGCCCACAAAGTGAATACATAACTGATAATCAGAAATCTTAAAAATCTCTTATGAGATTGCATAAGATAGCAAATGAAAATTTTACAATAATACAGATGAGAGATTTAAAAAGCCATAACTGGCTCAAGATCGAACGAAGGAGATATATGAGCTAACTCATGTATTGAGTTATTATCTGGATTGATTATGGCGTAAAGCATAAAGCTCATATATATTAAGAGTATGAATAATAAGCCAGAATTCCTAGATTCATCAAACAGTGAAATATTGAATCAAATATGAACTCTGAAAAGAGAAATTTGAGTTCTTGTGCTTGAGAATCTCATAGAAATAAAAAGATATGAAATACAGATGGTGCTCGTTCAGTGGAAACACCACAAAAGGTTCGCATCAGTCTTGGGAATTAAGAAATATCATAAAAGCTATCTGCCCAAGTCTGTTCGAACATATCTAACTTCGAGGACGAAGTTTGTGCGTGGTGGAGCCCATTCTGTAACAACCCAACTTTTAGCCCAACTAAATATCTGATCATCGAACCAATAATGTAATATTATTACATTATTTTGAATTATAATTTAATTAAGTTTTCTATATTTAATTAAATTATATAAATATTTAAAGTTATGATTTAATAATTATTAAAGATAATTAAATAAGAGAGATATAAGATATAAAAGTAATAGTGGGTTAAGTAGCAAATATAACTAGTTGAAGTATATAAACGTAGTTAAAGCTTCATTTACATAATCTTACTCTCTCTCTACACTCTCTCTCTAACTTCCTCTCTCTCTAGATTTTCTCTCTCTACTCTCTCTCTAAGATTTCTTCTAAACCGACCGTCGGATTATCAAGATTTATACGTCATCAGGAAGATCTCGAAGAATACTACAAGATTATACAGTTGCATGTTCGATTACACACGAAATTGAGGTAAGAATTTACGTTTTAAGCTTTATATTTTCGGTTTTTAAAGAGATGAATTCGAATTTAAGGTTTTCATATGATTTAAAGTCAGTTTAACTTGATTTTTACTAGATTATGTATAATATAAGTGAATCTAGGAGTAATACTTAACATATTTGGTGATTTTAGACCTAAAAACGTATGTTTTAAAGATATAAATGAAGAACAAATTCGAGATGCCAAGATCAAATTCGAGTATACCTAAAATGAAACCAAAATCTCGACTTTAACCTCTAAAATCGAGGGGTATTCGAATTTATATATAACCTTCGAATTTATTCATTAAATTCGAATGAGTATTCGAATTTAACACAAGGATTTCGAATTTGGTACTAAACTTGAGAAGATGTTCGACTTTGATGATTAAATTCGAAAAGGGGGTTCGAGTTTAGACATATGCCTTCGAGTTTAGTATATAAGATTTCAAATTTAGCCTTATTTGATCATTAAAATCGAATTGAGAGCATTGGATTTCGAATTTGAATATATGTTCGAGTATTAGCCTTCGAATTAGCCCTAAACTCGAAATGGAATTCGAGTTTAACCTCCCTCATTCGAGTTTAGTACATATAATAGTCCACATGCTTGAATTTAATGCAAAGTATTCGAATTTATGTATATAAATTTGATAACCCACTCCCTAAAATTAGAATATTTTGAATAGAACACATGAATAACACATAAATAATAAGATGATTAACAAAATAATTGGATCAATGATTATATATATATATATATATATATATATATATATATATATAGAATATGGTTCGTGTGAGTACCTAAAAAATGCAGAGTACCGTGAGTACCTGTGAACACACGGATTTCAGATGTGAACTTGCTCCGAATTTTTTTTTTTTTTTTTTTGAATTTTTTTCATATTCATTTAGATACAAATAATATAAGGCTATTCGTAAAAAATTATATACATTTACACTTTCTATCATCTTAAAAGTCATTGAACGTGAAAAAATTCATGTGAACTTGCTTAGTTGTGAACACACGTTCACAACAGTGCAGTTCATGTGAACACACACGTTTCACATAGTTCTAGTGTGTGTTTAGGTGTGATTTTTTGCAAGTAGTCTTATATTATTAATTTAAACATGATTATGAAAAAAAAAATTCAAAAAAAATGATCTTAAGCGAGGTACCTCCGGTACTCCGCAAAACTAGTGGTACTCATTTGAACCCAAATCTATATATATATATATATATATATATATATATATATATATATATATATATATATATATATATATATATATCCTTGGAGAATTTAATAAAAGAATGAGATTGATGATCATGTGATCAAGATATGAGAATTGAGATTAAAAGACCAACGAATGAACCTCGAGCATCATTTAACGAATAAATACTGAATTCACTATTCAAATGATATGAATAACAGATTGAGCAACGAGCAAAATGGCGAGCATCTGAAAGTCTGACATAAGTCAGATAGTGGTTCTAATCCACTACAGATTGTGAGCAACAGAGCCAGAGCCAGAAAGTGCCCAAATAACCAGTAACTGTGAGTTGTAGATTTCAATTTAACTGCATATTATGTGAATTGAGACTTTTGTTGCTTTATTCTGATTTATTCGGCATTCTGATCTTGAGCTTATTAATATATTGTCATAGTATATTTACTATGATTTGTTGAGCTGAGTATTTCTTCTTCTAGATACGATTCTTTGACGAGTCATTTGATTGAAAAGCTTAACACCATCACTATTGCTCAGTGTTGGGTTAATGTTAGGCTTATGATGTGCTGATTTATGTGATGGAAGCACTGAGCATTCCGATGATATCCATATAGAGCTTTTACTGGTAGCTAGCCCAGTACGTGGCTGATCCCACTAATGATGCGTGTGTATGGATTTATCATCATCCGAGCATTCCTTATGAATTTGTCTAAAAGTCTCAAGAGCAACAACAGTTTTATAACTGGGAGCTGAGCAAAGTCGCGCATCAAAAGAGCATTAATTGGCCAATGACCCTTCGAGATTGAGCTGTGCATGAGCCTAGTGCATTGCATATAGAGATAAGTCGTGCATGAGCCGAGTGCAGTGCATGTGCTTCCGCGTTCATAATTGCATGTTAAATGTGAAATTCTACATTCTCACTAAGCAATTAAGCTTACCCCATTGTTGCATTATTTTTCAGGTAAAGGCAAAGGATTGGCTGGACCTAGTTCTTACGTCAGGACTTGAAAGAGCTTGAAGTGCATTAGAACCTGTTCCAAAACCTAGGTACTTGATTAAAGATAGAGCTTTGGGGTTTGGGCTAGTTTACATTTGTGCTTTGATGAAATAGTCTAGAAGTGTGCCCCGATTACTTAAAAATATTCTCTGATCGTAATTAACTGTATTCCGCACTGTTAATTTTATCTTAGTTTCATGATTGATATTGCGTTGCTACTGGGCCTTGACTTGAGACCTTTGAGAAATCTTGGGTCTCACACAACAGGCCTTATGTCCTCAGTTTCAGGACATTCTTTGGCCATGTGTGTCTTTTTCCCACACTTATAGCATTTTCTCTTTTTAGCCTTTTTTGGAAGAAGAGCCTCCAGAAACATATTCTGAGTTATTCTTGTTGATTCTGTCAGCAGGTTTAGCAAACTTATTACTATTTTAAGATGAATCAATAGTTTGGGTGGAAGGCACAATGGCAACAGCTTTGCCTGTATCTTCTTTCCTCTTTTTGGGAGGACAGATATCAAACACAGGAAGTTTTATTGGCCTTTTACCTTACACAGGTTTGGGAAACTTATTCCCAAATTTCACAGGTTGAGCAATGGCTTTGCCATTGCTTTTACTGAGATGTGACGGATGTTGTCTATCAACATAATCACAACTTTTGGTTTTGAAAGACTTACCTTCATTTATAACTAATTTTCCACTATGATTTAAAAACTTATTTGAAACCACATTAGATTTACTTTTAACATGAGACTTACCCCTGTTGAAAGCAGGCTGCTTACCTTTTGAAAACTTTTTCTCAAAATGATTAGATCAAAAGGATTAACAGGACTTACCATCAGCTTTAGACCCAGAGCCTGTTTTGTCAACAGGTTTAGAGTCCATAGCTGCAGCTTGAGCTTGTTTTCTTTTCTTTTGCTTGTGTGAACCAACAGAGCACTTAGCAAGCTGATTTGATGGAAAACATATTCCATCATCAGTTTTTGGAGCTTTTTCACACAAGTTGTCAGTATTTTGAGGCCTGACAAACCTGTTGGTTAAGACTAGCTTACCATTTAACTTCTGAATGAAAGTGTTGGGAAGCTCACCAAGAGTGGATAAGTCAGTTTTCAGATTATCTATCTCAACAATAGAAGCTGCTTTGTCAAGATCCCCTCCAAGATAGGCTTGGATTTGTGCAGGGATCTGTTGACTAATGCAATGGCTGACTTTTTGTGCAGATTGGCACCAAGAGTTAACTATCTTTTGAAGCTTTGCATGTTTTATGTCTGTTTCTCTCTTTTCTTCTAGTAAAATGGAGTTGATGTGTTTTAATTCATCAAGCTCGGTTTCCAACTTATGGAAACTGTCCAGTTTGCTAGATTTTATGTCAATATTAGTTTTAAGCTTAGAGATTTCAGACAGTAAAACATTGTGCTTCTTAAAAGCAACTTTTAAATCAACAAGCATGTATTCAAACATTTTTACCTTTTCATCAGAACTGTAAGCCATAAAGTTTTGTACATTGTACATCATTGTGGGATTCCAGTTCTCTAAGCTGCTGAAGGCTTCAGCTTCAGCCAGGTCTTGTTTGAAGTTGCGGGTTGATGGGACATCAGTGTTAGCCATCAGACAGTTGTTATCTTCTTCATCTGAAGATGAGTCAGATTCCTCCCAATCACATGTCTCGGCCATGAGTCCCTTTTGCTTGTTGGAAGCCACTGAGTTTTCCAAATTTTTCATCTTAGCCATGGCCATAAGGTACTTAACCCTGTAGCCATCGTCCTTGTTTGTCTTGAATGGTTTGGATGATTGACCACCAGCTTTAGACACACAGTCAGCAGCTATGTGGCCAGTCTTGGCACATTTAAAGCACTCAACCTTAGTTTTATCAAATGCCTTCTTTTTTAGTAGATACAATGAATACACTCACTTAGATGAACTCACAGATTTTACAAGACACAGATGGACAGCTTGAGTATGAACAGCTTAGACACACGTACTGTTATATTCAAGTAGACTTGCATGCATGGAAAAACACACTTCAATGCACGATCTGATTTCTCACTCTTGGTTATCTCACATTCCTTAGAAGCTTCCTTTTATACTCTCACTGAGAATCTCAGTGAAGCTTCTTCATTGGACGAGGAGATAGTGGGGTGTCTTTTCTACACATTTTGATAAAGCAAATTTGTCTTCATGTGGCAGAATCTTTGTCTTTTCCTTTTTGTCACTGTTCCATAAGGCTTTAACCAAAAGAGGAATGTCAACTTTGCATCTTTCTTCTTTTGTTAAGGCCATTTTGATATAAGAAATGGACTGTCACCCAATTCAAATATCTGTTTGTCTTCATGTAACAGAACAGCGTAGGCAGGCTTTTGCAGAATCTGTTTTCCACTTTGTCTTCGACTTGTAACCTGATCTTGTAGCCAAAAAACAATACATGGGGAATTGGAAACATATTCCATAACGTGTTTAGCCTATTCACAAAGAACAGGTTCTGTTCACAAAGAACAGAACACTTAGAATCTATACAAGCTGCTCAACAGAACAGAGCAGCGTAGACAGTTCATGTCCAGCCTGTTCAGCAGACAGAACAGCTTGGACAATCTGCCTTTGTTTCAACGAATGCAACAGGGTAACCAGCTTTGACTCTTATTGCAAATCACTTTTCAGGTTTCAGTAAGGCATAAAAAGGCCTTAAATTATACCTTCAAGTGCATCAAACAGGTTTGATTAAAAATCTCCCCCTAAGATGTAGAGCAGGTTTGATTGAGGCCTTTTTGTGCCTAACAAGTTTTCATCTCTATTTAATATTTATACCTAACAATCCCCCCCCCCCCTTTAGAGATGAAAGCAATTACTACAAGTATATTAATTTCAACTCTACACAATATTGTACCCAACAATCTCCCCCTTAGAGATGCAATCAATTTTCCAATTAAAGTTCATTGCAGGGATTTTCTTGATTCTTTTCTTGAATCTTTTTCTTTTCTTCGATCTCTGAATCTTCTAATAAAAGCATATTTGAATTTCTCTAAAGTTCAAACCTCTTTATCTCTGATCTTCTCTTTTCTTTTAAGCACACTCCCCCTTGAATCTTGAGCATCATCTGATTCTCTCCCATGATCAATTGTATTGAGATGTTTCTGTCATCGTCTTCATTTGTCTTCAAGCTACTCAACTACTCAACAGTTGTTTCTGAAATTCAGCATTTCTCCCCCTCATGATGATCATAAACATTATGAACATCATGCAAAATCATCGGAAACATAAATGCATTAAAGTTACATTAGGAGAAATACGGAAACAATTACAACTCAGAATTTTATCACACTACCCCTTAAATATTGCACTCCCCCTCGAATTGATACTATATCTTTTTAGAACAAAAACAAAGCTTTTCAACTTTGGGAAAATGAAACTTATGCACTTTGTGAAATAAGGAGTCCAGGTCCACATAGGATTCCTGTTTGCATATTAGACGATATCTATGTGACCTACTTTCAGTGCTGGCGTGATGTTAACACTGGTAGGAATCTCAAATATTAATCATGAAATCATTTATCATTAAACAATCACTCTTATTTGTTCCGGCTTAGTCACTTTGGACTAGCAGTTTATAGTCACGCAGACTTTCAGACTCGATATGTCCTAAAAGTGTATATAATCAGCTCTAGACACAATGTCCATCAAATGAAGTCGGACACCGGAGCAAATGTCTTCCTTGTTTCAATATCAATAATATCCTAATGATATATCGATAGAAATGTGTTATATTTCTGTGATTATTGAAATAGAAATCTTTTGTGAGATAACTGAGTGGTTGGTGGTGTTAAGTGCATGCGTCACTGGGTCCATGACGTCTTTTTCAATATCAAGTCGCCTAGGGCTTGATAGATTATGTGGTTTACCCAGCAGACACAGTGTAAAAAGGATTATCTTTTCTTCAAATCCTTTCTCAACTCTCAGCTCTCAGCATTTTTCAACTAAACTCCCTCCGGCTCACTTTTCATAAATGAATTCAGACAGCTTTAAGCCAAAGCATGATCTGATGCACCACCATATCCTTTCAATATACCCCTCTCACTTACATTTTACCTCTGCTCGGCCCTGTCAGAATCGCATGATAACTGACACTTCTCAACCAGTAGACCTAAAGAACCCTCACCCACACAAACTATAGATGGTTTGCTCCTTGGGTAGGTCTTTCGGTTCTGGGTAGACCATAGTAGGGATGTTTATGCCTATCACACAATTTGGTGCATAATCGGAGTCAGCAGAATTAATCTTAAGCATTTCAGCTCATGGGATATAATCATAACGAAATATTTGGATTTTCAGCTTAGATTAATTAGGAGATGAAATTCACAACAAAGTTGGGAAATGACGAGTTGGGAGATATCAGAATGAAATGTAAAATCTGATATAAGATATGAAATGAATCAGATTTTTTATGAAAGTATTAGCTCATGGGAGAATGTGGGAGAATTCTTTGAACAGGAGAATATTACAGAGAATCTCAAAAACAATGAGATTTTGAACATCAAAGAGATTAGATCAATTAATCTCAATGAGAGATTTAGAGAATCAAAAAAAAATTTCTTTTCAGCTAAAAACTTCTTTTTATGTATGTTTCAAATATTTTCGTGAAAACTCACACACATTTTTTTAAAAATATCATCGTCAAAGTATCTGAAACTCCCCCTGGAAATAAGCACAAAAAAGTTAGTCAACTCATGGAAAGTAAATAGGAGCAAAAAATTATGAAAATAAAACTCCCTCTTTGTCAATTTCAGCTTCGGAGTTGAATTCAGGGTAGAAATTCCAGTAAGATTTGTGTCTCAGACTCGAGTTTTAATCGGAGGTGATTAGAAGCCATATGTCGCGGAAGCTCGGGTTTCAGTCTGAAGTAACTGAAAGCCTTTAGCTTTGGTTCTGTACTAAGAACTACAGAAATGATTTTTAATGAAGATTTTTAGTTCTAAAATAACTAAAAACTTTTACCATTGAAGTCCGGGTTCTAGTCTGAATTAACTAGAAACCACTGTTGAATTGAAGCCTGGGTTCTTGTCTGAAATGATAAGAGACCAATGTAATTAAGAACGACTTCCAGTCTATAATGATCTGGAAGCCTCTTGAAATGAAGCTCGGGTTCTAGTCTGTTGTATCTAGAAGCCTATGTAACCTGCAAAATCAAGATGTCTTTGGTATCCAAATTGATTTGGATCTAGACTTGTTAGCACTTTTGGGTACCCATCTCAAAAGGGATTTTGGGACCCACTTAAACTTGGGTTTATTAGGTACACATTACATATTATATCTTTCAGCTTCTCTCTCAAAAGCAGAAAACAAATTTCTTTGAGTATTAGAAAATTGAATATCTGAACTCTAAAGAAACTTGAACTTGAATGATAAGAATTTTCGAACTCTTCTTTTTGATAAACTGACCGGTTCTTGCCTGTTTTTTATAATACCTGGTATTTTTCTGTGAAAATGTTTTCTGATAAGAATGACCAGTATTTTCAGAAACTTTAGGAAAATTTGATTTTGAAGATTCACCGGTGTGAATCTTAACTGGAAGTTGTTCAATAATTTTATCATTGCCTTTGTGTATCTTTAATAGATACTTAAGTTTGAGATCTGAAGATGAATCAAACTTAGGTGATTTAGTTGGGTTCTTTTCACTTTCTGTAGAAAAATCAGATTGATCAACTTTCAGTTCTAAACAAACTGAGGAAGGAGTCTTAACCTCTGATTCATTTGAAAAAGGAAAAACATTCAATTGTTTAGTAAGATGAAAAATCTGATCTTTTAATCTTTTGATAATGACCAAATAAGAATTTCTATCATTATCAAATGATTGATAATCAGTTTTAAACTATTTTTCTTTAATTAAGAACATCATTATTTCATCTTCAACCAACTTAGATTTTGTTTTAAAATCTTGTTCATTCATAAAGAACTCATGTCTTTCTTTCTCAAGAGAATCTTTAGTTAAAGATAACTCTTTGTCAAGAGAAAAAAATTCTTCAGATTCGTTTAAAACACAACTTTGATCAGTATGATTTATCTTGGAAAGTGTTTCTTCAAGATCTTTAACTTTCTTATACAGTTCAGATCTTTCAGGCAAAAGATATTTCATATGAGTTGTAGTATGAAGATTCTCTCATTTCAACTCATCAAGTTCTTTATTTAATTCAGATATTTTCAATTTAAGAGCACACTTCTCAGAATTTTGTTTGTCTTTTAAGCTCAAAATTTCTTCCTTCAGTAATAATACATCACGTAAAGCCAATGCTTTATCTGTATTTATCTGAACAAGAATGTCATAATTGTTCTTATGAATCTTTTCGGATCAAGTATGTTTTTCAATCAGCTCAGACTTTGAAAAATGTTCATATGCCATTTTGAATTGTTTGAAATTGAATCTTCCATGATATTTTATGGAAAAATTGAGTGAATTCTGATAATAGATTGAAAACTATATCAGTAAATGATAACTTGTGAAAAACCAACTCTGAATTTTTTTTGACTTCGAAATTTCAGCTATTCTGCAGAAAATTGCCTGTAATATTTTTCGGGAGTGGAATTGGGCCTTGAAAATTACCCGAACCGGCTAAGCCTGTTCTAGAAATGTAGATCTCGGTTCAAGCTTCGATTTGACGTATGATAAGCCTTCTAACGATGTTCCAGTCAAAAGTTATTGCCAATTTTAAGCAGCTAAGATCAAACAGTCAAAAGTATGATGAAACTCAAATGAATTGTGAGACCCAAGATTTCTCAAAGATCTGACACCCTTGTCACAACAACCACCATTTACAAAACACCCAGGCTTAATCATCAAACACAATTACATAATGATCTGATAACCTAGTTTAAGTGCGGAAGCATTAAAATACATAAATAAAGTATATAGCGCAACAGTGACAAACACCCTACGGTACTACAAGGTACCAATTCTAAGTCTACATACCCAATTAAATTATTACAACATCCAGAATATATTACAATACTGTCCCAAAGAATGATTACCGATTAAGTAGTATCAAATCTTCCGAATCTTCACAAACGACCTAACTAGAAGGTCCGGCAGTAGACTTCCCTTTTCCTGTAAAAATACAACAACTGAGAGGTAAACGAATGCTTAGTGAATAAAAATATTACACATTTTATAATTTTTATGAAGCCCCAAGGGTAACACCGATGACAAACATCGTATACCCTCTTCGTACTACAAGTACGGACCAGAGCCGCAGCCCCTTCGAGCCCAAAGCTCGGCATTAAACATAGCATTTAGACAAACATACGATCGGGGATGACATACTGCCTACCAGAACCTCGGAGGGATCAGCTCCAGGTCATATAGCGCAGTAACATCGGATTAATTGATGCGACCCGCCAGTCCATCACTAGATGCACAACAATCGAACGAACATGCAACAAGTATGAATGTGCATCTAAATCTACGCAAGTTAGTAGAATTCCAAACAATAAATTAAACAACAGGTCTCAGCAGGCAAAGCTAACATAAAACATATATAAACATGTGAAATCTAATGTACTCACAGTGGGTGCGTTATTAAACTTCAAGTAATATTATTATTTCTCCTCGGGCTTTCAACCGGATTCTCGATGTACCCCACTGTGGGTAAAACAACACCACAAGGGACCTGTTAAATTTTCATATGATAAACATATTATCATTACATGGTCTTTAACAAATTAGCAAATAAAAGTATTACAACATTCGGAACCGACATCCAAATCTCACGCTTAAATCACATCATTTGATGAGTTCTTATTCCCAATTAACTCTCCTTTATTTGCCTTACTATAGTGCAAAAGATATTCCAAAAGTGTGGTTATTAGTCCATATATTCGGTTCCTTTAAACCCATTCGAATTTCCTAAAATCTGTTAAGAACTCGCTGAGTATGTATTCGAATTTCAGATCCTTGATTAAAGTCGAACCCCATTCGAATTTCGGGGTTAAATTCGAACCTTATATCGAATTTAAGGGTTAAACTCGAACCTTATCTCGAATTTAAGGGTTAAACTCGAATACCTACTCGAATTTAGTGTCAAAATCGAGTTTGTTCTTGCATTTCGACTTTGTTCTTGGCATTCTCGAGTTTGTTTATCTTTACAGCTTAAATCATACATTTCTAAGCCTAAAATCATGAATATGTTAAGTATCAAGCCTAGATTCAATTATATTATGCATACTCTATCATATTCTAGCTAAAACTCAAGCAAAATCAGCTTTATTCATGCAAGAAATGACAAATTCGAATTTCATGTCTTCACAATCGAAATATATAAACTTAAAAGGGTCGATTCCTACCTCAATTCGCACGAAATCAAGAATCCAACCGTAGATTGTTGTAGTACTCCTCGAGATCTTTCCGATGATGTATAAATCTCGATAATCGGCCGGTCGGTTTGAGAGATAATAGAGAGAGAAGGTCTAGAGAGAGAGTGAAAAGTGAGAAATGAACGGCTTTTAGCCTTTTTATTTCCATCTTTCCCATTTTGCACATTTCACCCCTCAACTTAACCGGTTCCATAAAATACTGATTTATTCTTAGTTTTATCATTTCTAACTTTAATAATTCATAATGCTCCTTAATAATAATTCCGAGTTCAAATTTTTTTAAAATAACAACAAACTTTTAAATATCCCAAACACATAATCATTGCTCATAATTCAACTTAATTATAAATTATCCTTCTATATAAATCTTAAATTACAGTAATTGAATTCGAGGATGTTACAACATGGGCTCCACCACGCTCTAACTTCGTCCTCGAAGTTATTTGACTTCAAACAGCTGCGGATATTTCCTTAACATATCAGCTTTCGTCTCCCATGTATGATTGGCTCCCTTATGATGCTTCCAACGTACAAGCACCATTTCGATCTCTTTGCTTCTCAATTTCTTCACCTTAATATCTAACACACACTCCGGCTCTTCAACATACCGGAGCCTGTCATCAACTTGCAGCTCAGTGTGGTCTGCCCAATCCTCATTCTCAGTAGTAAAGGATTTCCTAAGGTTCCCCACATGGAACACCGGGTGTATGCCCGACATTTCTTCAGGCAACTCTAACCGATAAGATTGGTTTCCAACTTTTTCGACCATCCTGAATGGTCCGACGAATCTCGGAGCCAACTTTCCTCTCTTCACGAAACGAGTAACACCTCTCATAGGTGATACTTTCAGATATACCCAATCATTTATTTCAAAGTTGATCGGTTTGTGCCTCCTATCGTAGTAACTTTTCTGACGATCCTGGGCCGCCTTCATGTTCTGCCTAATCAACTGTATCTTCTCGTTTGTTTCTTGAACCAATGCCGGCCCAGCAATCGGTGTTTCACCAGTTTCTCTCCAACAAGTAGGAGTCCTACACCTCCTCCCATACAACGCCTCAAACGGTGCTTTCTTGATCGTCGCGTGATAACTGTTATTGTACGAGAACTCTATTAACGGCAAATGGTCATCCCAATTGCCACCGAGATCCAATACACAAGATCTCATCATATCCTCCAAGGAAAGGATGGTGCGTTCACTCTGACCATCAGTTTGTGGTCGATAAGCCGTACTCATCGAAATCCTTGTTCCCAACCCTTCTTGTAGTGCTGACCAGAAGTTCGAAGTAAATCGGCTATCCCGATCCGATACAATAGACTTAGAGTACACCAAAATATCATCAATAAACACTATTACAGACTTGTCTAACATCGGTCTGCACACTCTATTCATAAGATCCATAAAGACAGCCGGAGCATTGGTTAACCCGAAAGGCATAACCAAGAACTCATAATGCCCATAACACGTCCTAAATGCTGTCTTAGGCACGTCCTCTTCTCGTACCTTCAATTGATGATACCACGACCTCAAATCAATCTTGGAGAACACACTAGCCCCGTGTAACTGATCAAACAAGTCATCTATCCGTGGCAGCGGATACTTGTTCTTAATTGTCAACTTATTCAGCTCCCGGTAATCAATGCACATTCGCATTGTGCCATCCTTCTTCTTAACAAATAATACTGGAGCTCCCCACGGCAATGAACTCGGTCGAATGAAGCCCTTGTCCAACAACTCTTGAAGCTGTGTCATCATTTCTTTCATCTCGGTTGGGGCAAGGCGATATGGAGAACGAGCTACCAGTGCAGCTCCAGGGATCAGGTCAATCTTAAATTCCACTTGTCTCTCAGGCGGCACGCCAGACAAGTCTTCCGTAAACACGTCCGGGAATTGTGAAACAACAGGCCCATCGGCCAAAGTCCTCTTCTCAGCCTTAGCATCAATCGCATACGCTAAGTAAGACTCACAACCCTTTGCAACAAGCTTTCGAGCTTTTGCAATAGTCAACAAACATAGATCCCCGCTTCTCCTATCTCCATATATACATATCTCACGCCCCTCCGGAGTAGTTATCTTTATCATTCGATTCTTACACACTATATGGGCTTCATTTTCGATCAACCAGTCCATCCCGACTATCACGTCAAACTCACTGAACTCAATAGGAATCAGGTCCAAATTGAAGACTACATCCTCAATTACTAACGTGCAGTTACGGTATACGTGATCTACTTTGACTAGAGAATTGCTAGCAGTTTCTATGTCAAGTATAGCAGATAATCTAGACAGTGGCATGGCAAGTCGTTGTGCAAAAACAGTAGACACAAAGGACCGGTTTGCACCCGAATCAAATAAAACTCGTGCTGGCATAGAATTTACGATAAACGTACCCGTAACCACCTCCGAATTTTCCCTAGCTTCCTCTGCCGTAATCTGAAAAGCACGAGCCGGTGCCCTTTGTGGCTGACCCCGGCGGTTAACTGAACCACCACTTGAACCTCCATAAGATCGTGTTGATGATGGAGCAGCTGCTGCTGGAGCATTCTTCCTACAGTTTCTACTATAGTGTCCCCACACCCCACACTTATAGCAAACATCTCCTTTCCTTGGGCACTCACTCTGAAAATGGCCCAGCTCTCCACAGCAAAAGCAAGCACGTCCATTAGTGCACTTGCCAAAGTGCTCCAGATGACACTTATTGCAATATTGCGGCTCGGTGTTGATGGAATAAGCACGAGCACGACCAGAAGACCCAGACTGTCGGTGATAAAACTGTTGCGGCGAGTATTGTGAAGACCGCAAAGATCCCGAGTATCCTCCCTCACGTTGGCGCTTTGGCGGTGACGGCTGTGTTGGGTTGGTGGAAGCAGCAGCAGACCCAATAGAATAACCCGACATGATCAGAATTTGTTCTACATTTCTGGCAGCCTCAAGTAAACCAGCAAATGTAGGATAGCGAACGTTACTCATGACCCTCCTAATCTCAATATCCAGACCAGCCTCGAACCTGGTCACTTTCCTTTCTTCAGTATCCACCTGATGAGTCGCAAACAGACTCAGCCTCATAAATTCCACAGCATATTGGGACACAGTCTTAGTCCCCTGATTCAAGGCCATGAACTTTGCCTCCAGTCTTCGGCGCTCATCGACCGGACAGTACTGCTGAGTGAATAAGTCCATGAACTCAGCCCAAGTCATCACAGAAACCTTCTCCAAGGTTAAAGCATTAACCATGGAATTCCACCACATGATTGCGTCGTTAGTGAACATCGCAGTAGCATACCGAACCATGTCCTTCTCAGCACAGTCCCTGATTCGGAATGTCCGTTCGGTTGCCGTTATCCATTCTAGTACGGCAACAGCGTCTCCTAGTCCATTAAACTCTACAACACCATTTCCCTTAAAGTCCTTGAAACAACAGCCTTTGGGTTTGTTAGATGACCCAGTATTGTCATCTTGTTCCTCATTGTTGCCCCCTTCCCTTTCCTTGTTCTTTCTCTTATCCTCCCTTCTCTTAGCTTCGGCCTCATCTCGAGCCCGAAACTGATCTAGTATCATCTTGTTTTGCTCAGCCATCATGGCTAGCATCATCTCTCTTGTCTCTTATGGTGTCATTTCTCCTCCAGACATGTTCTGAAATATAAACATATAACTTGTTTAGTAACATGTCATTAATTTAAAGACAACACCCAATTGTCCTGTATGATAGTCAATCCCTATGATTACTAGATCGTAACCTATCTTAGTTCAGATCATTACTTAAACCACTACATATCATTACCTAATGTTTGAGATCAAGACCTCACGAACACTTGAATCTCAAACTACTGCTCTGATACCATCTCGTCCATGTAAATCTGAGCTAACTTCTCCAATGAATTTTAACTTCATTTGACTTAATTAATCGTGTAATCTAGTCCTATTAGGTTCTGATGTAAGTTATGTATCATTTATTTTAAGTTTTATCTTTTAAAACTTGTGATTTAAAGTCACCTAGTTTTAAATGACATAAAACTCAAATATGGTCGATTTTTGCCACAATAATGTCCTAAACTAACACTTACTTAGTATTATGATGTTCACTATACTCAAGTATACGTGTATGTTCGAGAAACAGTGTGAAAACTTCGAGGAATAGAAGAAAATTCGAATGTCGGTAAATTCGAGAATAAGTTCGAGATCGCCGGAGACAAGTTCGATAAAGTAAATTCGAGGGTAGGTGTCTTAAATGAGGTACCGTTGACCTATTTATATCAATTACCTTCGAACTTAGCTTAAGTTTGAACTTCCAGCAAGTTCGAATGTAACTTCGAATTTGTCTGGATTTCAAACTTAGTTGAAAGTTTTGAAAATTCTTGAATAAAATTCAACTTCTTCAACTTTTTCTTGTAACGGAATTTTTCCAACTTTGCAAAAACATTCACACTAAGCAACAAATTTTCACTCAATATTTGTTTCTTCAACCAAAAATGCATCCTATTAACTTTGTCCTTTATCCTTCTTAAAGTAAATAAAATAAAATAAAATAAGATAAGATAAGGTAAAATACACTTAAAAATACTCAAAAGTACTTCTAAAAAATTACAACTTATACTAACAGAATATTTTTGCGAGAAAGTCAAAGAAAGTTCAATCAAATAGCGGTGTCAAACGCACTTTCAGTATTTCACTTTTACACTTAGGAATTTTTTTATTCCTTTGGTTGTTTGTCGTAATATACATTCCAAGTCGATTGTCGGTATGTTTTTCCATTTAAACATTCAACACTTGGGAATTTCCTTTGGCCCTTTTATTTATCAAGAAACTAAATTACGTGTCCCATACTTAGATATACTTCTATGATCAAGGCAAATACACAATGATTATAACTTTTCGGTATTGCAAATTTTCTTTAAAAGGCAGACGTCGGACACAGTTCTGTATTTACATACAACAGAATGTCTTAGTTTGTCTTGGAGTTCCCTTTAAGTTAGCAAGACAACGGTGACAGGTCTGTTCTTACGTACAACAAAGCGACTTTTCTTGTTAACTTGAGTCAAAACAGAGGTGACAGGTCTGTACTTACGTACAACAAAGCGACTTGTTTTGACTCCCTCTTGTTTTCAAAAATTTTCTTTTCTTTGCTTTAAGATGTATTTTGATGTTGCTATACATCCCCCAGAAAATTTGCATACCTCATTTATAATCATTGTCTGTATGTCTCCAACATAGAAATTAAGACCATTCGGTCATACATTTAAGTTAGTTACACATATGACATTTTCTTGATTATTTTTATTAGTTGTTAGGATTTCCTTTGTGTATTATGCCTACCAACACATCAAACAAGAAAGTGTATATCACTTAGAATTTATGGTGCATTATGTGTGAAAGCTTAACACTTAATGTTTGTTTAGACTGTGCTAATTTTTGTCACTTTGAACTTATGACTCTAAGGGGCTGTTTGTTTGCATTTTCCAATAAGTTCTAACTGGATTAAGCTAGCTGTCTAGAATAAGCTATCTGTCTAGAAAATAACAGATATTGTTTGCATATATACTGAATGAAACGTCTGAATAAAATAGAATTACTAATTTACCCTTTAGTTTAGTAATTTTTAAACCGACGAAAACAAACTTCAATTGCAACTGTTATTCAAGAAATAATCCTTTTATCCGTGTCAAATCCTAGTTCAATAACACATAATGTTCAATAAGCAAAATAAGAATATCAATAAATAATATAATTCCATGATTTGCAACTTTGGTTAACAAAACCTAAATGCCCCACATAAAATCACAAACTTAAAAAGATGGCACTGTGAATGATTCTATTACAACCTCAAAATTAAAATATAAGAAACTCACAAACCAAAATGCTCTAAATAAGTTGGAATAAATACAGAAAGCCACCGACATCTGTTTGCTCTAAAATTACAAACCCACCAAACTAAAAAATTCACAACCTCCACTACTCACATGCCAAAACAAGTCCTTTTAAGTTGCAATGGAAGTTGCATCATAGACAGAGAGTATGGAGGAGTTGTAGCAAACACAAAGCGATAACAGATTGGAGCAAATTTGGCGGTATATTAGAGCAGAAATCTCGACGGTGACATATCTCGGTGGCTATGGTGGATTGTGGAGGAGATCGAAGGAACAAGCTTTAATAGATCGAAGAAAAGTCGGCGGTATATTAGAGCCAAAATCTTGACGGTGACATATCTTGGTGGCTATGGTGGTTTGTAGAGGAGATCGAAGGAACAAGATACAACAGATCGGAGCAAAGTCGGCGGTATATTAGAGCCGAAATCTCGACGGTGACATATCTCGGTGGCTATGGTGGTTTGTGGAGGAGATCGAAGGAAAAAGTAGATCGAGAGAGAGGCATACCAGAGATGATGTGGTCGAACATGGCGTCCTGGTGACTGACAAAAGAATAGCGATGGTCTGGCCTGGAATACATCTCTGGAGAAGCTACAGAAAAAATGAGAGATTTGTGAGGGTATTGTGGGAACTAAAGCTACTGAATGGGGACTACAAGCCATTTAAAGACTGAACAAGGTGGCTGACCGGGTGTTAAAGCTTAATCAATAAGCTTTCAACAAACACTTGAATGTCTGACCGAGAATTTATATTAAATCTCATTAAGTCTTGTTAAGTCACCAGCAAACACCCCCTAAGACTTAACTCATTTTTTGATATTCTTTTTTTTTTTTTTTGAAATTTTTAATGATTTTCTCTCTTTTTTCTTTTGTTTTTCATTTTTAAGATAAGCAAATAAACTAACTTACTAACTTAATATAAAAGGAAAGAAAATCTACTAAGCTACTAACTTACTATAAAAGGAAATAAAATCTACTAAGGTTAAGTTACTCTTGTACTATCAATGACCTTCTCAATGTCTTTGCACATCTGTTCGTTTGACGACCCGAAAATGATGTCATCACGTACACTTGTACCAAGATAAAGTCTTCTCCTTTTCTCTTCACAAACAATGTACTATCAGTTCTCCCTCTTTCAAACCCATTGTCCAAAAGATGGGTTGACAACGTCTCATACCATGCCCTTGGTGCCTGATGCAATCCTTACATAGCCTTATCAAGTCGATATACTCTGTCGGGATACTTTGGATCCGTAAAACCAGGCGGCTGTTCTATGTACACCAGTTCCTTCACCATTCCGTACAGGAATGCACTCTTTACGTCAAGTGATATACCTTAAATCCTTTGATGGACGCAAAGGCCAGAAACAGACGAATTGCCTCGAGCCTTGCCACTGGTGCAAACACTTCATTGTAATCAATTCCCTATTCTTGGTTGAATCCTTTCACCACAAGTCTTGCCTTGTTACGAGTAACTATACCCCGATCATCTCTTTTGCACTTAAAGACCTATTTAGTCCCTATTGCAACTTCTCCTCGAGGTAACGGCAGTAACTCCCGTACTTCAAGTTTTCTGAACTGTGATAGTTCTTCTTACATGGCTTCAACCCAAGAGTTGTCTTTCAGTGCCATTTGCACATTCTTCGACTCTACTTGCAAGATGAAACATGAATATAGACAAGTGTGATAAGCCTCGGAGTCGTTGATCATCGATAACAGCACTGTGTTATTAATCACACTACTACTAGTTCTCACATCAGTATTTGGATTGCCTATGATACTCTCAATCGGATGATCCTTGTTAATCCTCGATGTCTCAATCTCATCGACTTGAAAATTCTCTCCTAAGTTTGATCCTATTTCACCTAACGGGGGTACGACTTCAGACTGTACATTCTCTTCCTCATGATCACTATCCTCGGAATTAAAAGTATTTGTCTGATTCTCGTTAGTAGGTAACTCATGTTCATTCTCTATTGGAGACCCGTCTTCTGTCGTTGTAGGCTCAGAAGTTGATGGAATGCTTGACTTTGGAAAGCCTTGAGAGTCGTCATTCAGGTTTAATGAAGAGAAGTCATTTTCCACTCTACCTGCATTTCCAGTAAAAGGTATGTTAAATGATTCAAACAATGAGTCATAATCAAATAACCATTCCGGACCAATTTTGGGATCATGTGATTAACTTGTTACATCTATGTTAAACACAATTTCTACCGTACCGTTTGTTTTGTTAAAAGTCCTTTTGTTTGGTGAGTTAGGAACATAACCTACGAAGTATTCTTCGTCAGCCTTTTCACCAAACTTAGCTTGATGTTTTGTTTTCAGTAAAGTACACGGTACCCCAAACGGTTCAAAGCCGGTTAAATTAGGTGGTCTTTTATTCATAACTTCATAACAGGTTTTGTATAGTGATTTGACAGTAAGGACCCGGTTTAAAACGTGACATGCGGTATTCACTGCCTCCCCCCAAAACATGGTAGGAAGCTTTGAATCCGAGAGCATGGTCCTTGCTGCCTCAATCAAAGTCCTGTTCTTACGTTCTGCCTCCCCATTTTGTTGTGGCTCATAATGTGCACTAAATTGATGCAGTATGCCTTTGGATAGACAATATACACCAATTACTGTGTTTTTAAACTCAGTTCCATTATCACTCGTGATACGTTTTACCCTCGTCCCGTAGGAGTTTTCGACTTGGTCTAAGAACCCAATCAACTTTCCAGCTGTTTCGTCCTTTGTACCTAAAAAAGAAAACCCAAGAAAAACGTGAGTAATCATCAATGATAACTAAACAAAACCAACTACCACCTATACTCCTTTTGTTGATAGGACCGAAGAGATCCATATGCAGCAAATCGAAGGTGGAAGCTATCGAGTTTTTAGTCTTTGACTTGTGTGACTTCTTGTATTGTATGCCTTTCTTACACGGTCTGTGCCATAAAATGGATTCGGACTCTGGAGCTTTGGATAGAAAACAGATTGTTCCCATCGACGAATCTGATATGTTCATGTCCATCATGTACAAATCATTCTTCCTTGGGGCTCTCATCATTATCCACTCTTCAGGTACTTTAAATCCCGGTTTCAGCACTAACGCCTCAGTTTCAGTAAAGAGTACTGAATTCTTTTTAGCACAAATTTGAGATACACTAATCAGATTATAATCAAGTTTATCAACATGGTAAACTTGATCAAGAGTGATAGTCCCATTAGTGACCACTCCTGTTCCAGTGATACGTCCTCCCTTGTTCCCAGCGAATGATACGAATCCCTTGTTCCCTCCCTTGAAGTCTGTGAGTAGACTCCTTTCCCCAGTCATGTGACGAGAGCAACCACTGTCGACGAACCATTTGTTGTTTAGATCTGTAGTTAGCTCCTGCACATGAAAGAAAACAAGTTAATTATCATGGGGAACCCAAGCCATGACTGACTTGGTATTACCATTCTCATCCACATACGTGAACTCCTTCAAATACCGATCTCTCCTTTCAGGTGACTTGGGTTTTTGATTGAGAACCTGTTGTGGTGCTGAGTGATTTAAATTCACTCTTGGCCTTTGGGTTGGCATTTGCTGTTGAGCCCTTGAATAGTTTCTATTATAAGGCATTTCAGATTGTTATCCCTGGGCTCTGCCAGGTGTCTGTTGTCTTTGAGGAGTGTGAGACCTAACTGGAGTGTAAGTCCTTCTAGGTGTTGTACTCCTATAAGCTTGTTGTGTTCCTGACCTATTCTGATTAGGAACTCTATTCGGAGAATTAGTTCTAACCACTTCATTTGGTCTAACCGACACAGGTATTTGCCTAACAGCTACCATAGGTGTTGCATTCACATTCTTCTCAGTGTTTTGAGAACCACTTTTGCTAGCAACACTAGATACTGATTTTGTTGTTTTGGCTTTCCTACACCAGGTCTAGATTCTGGTTTAGAGGGTGTAGACTCTACTTTCTTATACGGACAGCTAGACGCATCATGACCCTTCTCATGACATCTGAAGCATGACATCTTATCAGTCGACTTCTTATAGTGCCCTTTGATTTTGGTGTCTCGCTAGTGTCATTTTCTTTCTTTTCAACTATCATGACTACTTTCTCTTGCTGATTATTAATTTCAGGCTTAACTTCTCCTAGTATTTGGTCACTAGAAGTTTGCACAAACTTGACCTTTTTAATATTAGAGTTAGTAGTAGATACCTTAGTTGATTTGTCCTTATCAGATTCAGTTTCAGTTGCTACCTCTGAATCGACTGGTTCATCAGTTTTATCCTGAGGTTGAGGCACAAAATTATTATTGAAAAGTGGAGGACTCTCTTGATAACCTAATCCTACTGGTTTCTTAGACTGTCGTTGAGCATCTAAGATTTTCCCTAGGTTTAGTGACGAGTTCCTAAACTTTTCAAGCTTACTATATACCTCAGCAACCTTGACTTTTGATTCTGCTAGCTCAACCTCCTTAATTCTAAGTTCTTTGGTTAAAGCCTCAACATGCTCACACATAAGTTCTATCCTGACACATTGTTCACTTAATTTGTCTTTTAGAACTATAGCATCTTGAGCATCTGCTTTCAGCTTATTCCTTAGATCTTCCTTAATATCTAAGAGACTAGCATTATCTGATTTTAGTGATTGGATCTAAGAAGTTAAGTTGTTATGTGTTTCTAGAACTAAGTTCAACCTATCATTTGAAGTAGCACATAAAACACATAGGTCATGAAATGTAGAAAAGTTCAGAATTACCCTTTTGTGATCCGATTCCACGTTAGCCATTTGTGCAGCAAACTCCAGAATGGTCTGATTATCTGACTTCTCCACCATCAAAGAACTTGTATCATTCTGTTTGTTGTCCTCGGTCACTTCCTCTGCTCTGTCATCCCCAGTCTCTGTCACTTCAGCCATGAAGGTTCTTGTAGGTCCCGAGAGGTTCCCAAAGTATATAGCTTTAAGCTGTAGAGGGGGGGGAGGGTGAATACAGCTATTTAAAAACTACACACTATTTTCTCAGTGTTTGTATGTATTATCAACAAATTGTTAATTACAAACAAGCTTGAATGCGGAAAGGTTCAAGCTGAGATGACAGATACAACAGTATGTTCACTAGTCTAAGACAGACTCAAACTAGATTACAGTGAATACACTCACTAAGAAGCACTCACTGTGTTTACAAGACTTAGAGGGACAACTTATGTAGAACAGCTTAGACACAAAGAAACTGTATTACACAGGCAGGCTTGCATGCATGAAAAACACACTTGCACGTTCACTCTTGGCTTCAGCACTTAGCTTTTTGGCTTAATCTTTCTGTCCTTAGAAGCTTCCTTTTATACTCACTCAGAGGATCTAAGAGAAGTTTCTTCATTGGACGAAATGAAAAAGGAGAAGTCTTGTTGAAAAGACAACATAACCTTTTCTGCACTTTCTAAAAAGCAGACTTGTCTTCTTGTGTGCAGAACTTTTGTCTTTTCACTTTGTCTACTGTTGCATTGCCTTTAACTAAATAAGGAATGTCAACTTTGCGTCTTTCTTCCTTGTAAAAGGCCTATTTTGATATAAGAAAAAGGTCTGTCACCCTTTTTCAAATAACCTTTTGTCTTCATGTAACAGAACAGCTTGGGCAGGCTGAGCAGTTCTGATTTCCACTTTGTCTTCGACTTTGTAAACTGATCTTGTAGTCAAAAACAATACATGAGGACTTGGAAACACATTCCATAAAGTGTTTAGCCTGTTCACAAAGAACAGGTTCTGTTCACAAAGAACAGAACACTTGTAAGATGCCCAAGCTGCTCACCAGTATAGAGCAGCGTAGACAGTTTATGTCCAGCCTGTTCAGCAGACAGAACAGGTTGGACAAACTGTCTTAGTTGTAACACATGCAACATATAGAACAACTTTGGACTGATATTGCAAATCACTTTTTAGGTATTATTAAGACATAAACAGGCCTTAACTTTTACCCATCAAGTGCATCAACAGGTATGATTAATAATCTCCCCCTCAGATGCAGAACAGGTTTGACTGAGGCCTTTTTGTGCCTAAGAATCTCCCCCTATTTGCAATAACCAGTCTAAGCTGGTCTTGTCAAAAATCACTATATATTCTTACAATACATTTGTTGAAATAGAATTACAACATCAACATAAAGTAAAAGATCAGTTTATATATACACTGATTTTTGTACATTAGAACAACACATGTTCTTACAAAAGTACAACTAATGTACTGATGTATATTACAACTAATGTAAAAGGAAATTACAACATATGTAAAATAGAGTACAACTAATGTACATTGGACTGTTTTTGTTTGGAGCAGAAAATGGTAAGCCTGTCCAACTGATGGACAGCTTCCATTCTTCACCTGCCCAGATGGCAGATGGACTTCATCACACTGGAGGGGCACCTTCAAACATCTTTTCAAGTTGCTCTCGGGTGTCCTCAAGCTCTTGAATTTCACTTCTTATAAACATGAACTTGGCATCCTCAAGTTCTCCTCTCTCAAAGAAGCCTCTAAGCTGATCCCAGATGGCTGCTCTCCACTTACTAGACTGCCTGAATGAAACTGCAAGTCTGAAGGCCACAAGTTGTCTTAGATCAACTTTGTATAGATCTGAAGCTCTTTGAAAGCATTTCTTCTGAGTTAAGGGATCTACAAAAACTGCCCCCAGCTCAGGCTCTTCAATGATCTTGCCATCTTCAAACTCTATTCCACTAGGCAGGCTGTGATCAACTCCTTTCATTTCAATGGCATAATCGCCTTGTTCAATCAGTGTAAGGAGTAGTTCCATTTCAGTGTCCTTCCTTGTCCTCCTGGCCTTAATTTTGGATGTGTCACCAAGACACCTTCACTTGCTTCTTTGGAAATCAGGCCAAGGTTCTTTACTCTCTCCATCAGTTTCTTGACATATGCCCTGATTGTCTTAGCCGTTTCTGACTTTGACTCACTCAGGGCAACTGCGAATTCAATCCATTCTCTGTACCCCATTTGTGCTACGTCAGTGTAGTCATATGTTTCCAATTCAGGGCCTGCTGCACCCATCCTTGTTATTTTCAACTTCCACTGACTGCCTTTTCTTGATATAGGGACAGCTTTGACAATTGCTTCCTTGGCAAGCCTTCTTTCAGTAACATCCTGAAATTTTTTCTTTGCCAGGTTGTCAAAATGGTACTGAACTCTTGCATGAGGCACTTTAGGCTTGGTCACTGAGACCAGAGTACCTTTTTCTTTCTCTGCTTCCTTCTCCCCTGCTGATCCCTTAGCAGCTTCCAATATTTTCTTTTGCACTTCCAGAGTAGACATTTTAATTTTCTTTGCTTCTTGAAGTGCAAATGATTTGGCAGCTTTGGCATATTCTTCTTCTTTTCTAAGCACTTCCAGGGCTTGAAGCTGTTCTTCTCTAAACTCAAAGTACTTGTGCATAGGAAGACCCATTTCTTTGGCCCTGGCTTTGTGAAATTGGATTTCTGCTTGTTTCTGCTGTATGGGATCCTCTTCTGCTATTTCTTTTCCTTTAGCTGCTGTAGTGGTAGCAGCTTGAGGACTTTCCTCCTCCTCTTCTTCTTCCTCTAGGATCAGATGCCTTCTTCTGCTGCTTGGCCTGCCCTCAGGAATGGATTCCTCCCCCCTTAGACTGAGCAGGGATTGGAGATTCAACCTTAGTAGACTGAGCAGCATGAGAAGCACCCTCTACTGTACCTGTTGCAGAGATTCCTGCTGGATGACCAGTTTGTGCTGCAGGCACTGGTTTCTCCTTAGGAGTGGAAGTTTTATCCCCCTTATACTTGGTCTTAGAGGCAGACGACTTCTCCCCCTTTGAAGGAGATGGACCAGCACCTTCAACACCCGGTCTGCCTGAAGACACAAAGTCATCAGGCTTGCCAGCAGTTTCGGCAGCAGGCCTGGGGCCAACTTTTCCTTAACCTGTGCAAGCTGGAAAAGACAGGTTTGAAGAGAAGAGGATTGTGTATCAGCGAGGGAGGTCAGCTTAACAATGTTTTCCCTATCTGACGTTGTGAACAACAAACTTTGAAGCTTGCAAGATGTAATTCGAGAGAATCTTGCACATCAGCAAGGTTTGATGACATAGAATTAGATAGGGAGCCAATTAGGGTGGTCAAGCTGGCCAGAGTAGCAGGAAGGGTAGAATTGCAAGAGGTGAGGAGAGATGACAGCTGTTGGGAAATGGCTGTCATTGAGGACACAGAGTCCTGTTGTAGTGAAAGAATGGAGGAGAGGGAATTGGACAATGGTTGCAGCTGTGCAGTGAGTGCTATCAGCTGTGGGGAATTATCTGTTTGTGGAGTAGCAGGGAAGGAGTCTTTGAACGAATCAAAGAACCCCTTAAGCTGTTCAGACACATTGTCTGAAATAAGAGAGGGTAGAGAGGTCATGGTAGTTTCCAAAGAACCAACTTTGTTGGTCAGCAAGGAGAGCTGATCCTTCAAAGGCAGGTCTTTGGGAGATGGAGGTGTATGGGTTGACTGTTTAGATTGGGTAGATGGAGAATATGATGATGAGGCTGGTGTAGGGGGATGTGATGGAGAGGGAAGAGAAACTTTTGAAAGAAGCTTCATAGCCTGGGCAAAAGTAATATGGCCCAGCTTGGAGGGGTCAAAGGGTCCTTCAGCAGCGGCTGTAGCTGCATCACCAGGCAAAGGGGTTGGTGTTGAGGGCCTTTCAGATGCTGCTTGTGCTGCAACATCCTCATGAAGACCAGTGGTGGTTCCCTCTGCAGTGCCTTGGTTTAAAAGCACCTCATCATTGGGAGATGGGATATGCATTTCAACATCAGCAGTGGTGAAACCTGCTGATGGAGTTTGCATGGAGGGAGCAGCCTCACCAGAGGGATGGTGTGATCCCTGAGGTTCATCAGCTTGGGTTGATGGTCCCTCAGCAGCTGTTTGGGGTAGAACAGCTGTATCATGGGGAGCAGAAGTTTGAGGCTGAGCTGCTGATTGGTCTATACCAGCAGCGTGGGCACCTCGTGCAGACTCAGGGTGTGAGGAGATTTGAGTGGGGGACAGTATGGACTCAGTATGGAGTGGAGAGGACTCCTGTCTTTCAATATCCTCAGCCTGTTGGGAGGTTGGGATAGTTGATGTGGCTATCTCCGTTTGTACAACTGGTTCCTGTTGGGAGGAACCAGAGGGTCTAGGCTGACTCTGGGTAGACTCAGATTGGAGTGAAGCATGCTCCAATGTGGCTGAACCTTCTCCCAATATAGGAGAGGCAGCAGGGGTTGCTTCTTTTACAACTGAACCCTGTTGAGAGGGAACAGAGGAGGTGGTTGTTTTGGCTGTTTTCTTTTTGGAGATGGATTTTCTTTGGTAGAGGATGGATGAAGTGGGTGATTGGGGAGAGGTGATGAGGGGTTCAGACTGGACAGGTTTTGAGACTAAGTACAGAAAATGTATAACCTGTTCTGTCTAAGCTGTTCTGAGAAACTTGAGCAGTGTGAAACACACAAATTCTTAGACCTTTGAGAAACACTTAGTCACTCTTGTTTAACATGCCCAGCTTGCCGATAAGGTAATTAAACCTTGTTTCATCCAGAGGTTTGGTGAAAATATCTGCAAGCTGTTCATTTGTGGAAATAAAACTTACCTCCACATTACCTTTCTGAATGTGATCCCTGATGAAGTGATGTCTGACTTCAATATGCTTTGTTCTAGAATGAAATACTGGATTGTTGGAAATGGCTATGGCACTTGTGTTATCACACAGAATAGGAATTTTCCTATACACAAGACCATAATCTTCAAGCTGATGCTGCATCCACAGAATCTGTCCACAACAGCTTCCAGCAGCAATGTACTCAGCTTCAGCAGTAGAAGTAGACACAGAGTTCTGCTTCTTGCTACACCAACTTATCAACTTACCACCAAGGAGTTGACATCCACCTGTTGTGCTTTTCCTGTCTAGCCTGCAGCCTGCAAAATCAGAATCTGAATAACCTGTTAGTTCAAGGCTGGAGTCTTTGGGATACCAAAGACCCAAACCTGGTGTACCCTTCAGGTATCTGAAGATTCTTTTAACAGCAACTAGATGAGACTCCTTTGGATCAGCTTGGAACCTAGAACACAGACAGGTAGCAAACATAATATCAGGTCTACTAGCAGTTAAGTATAGCAAGCTCCCAATCATGCCTTTGTAAGCTGTTACTGAAACAGCTTTGCCACTGGCATCAGCATCCAATTTTACATTGGTTGCCATTGGGGTTTTAATAGGAGAACTTTGATCAAATTTGAACTTTTTCAATAGATCTAAAGTGTACTTTCTTTGATTTATAAAAATTCCAGTTGAGGTTTGTTTAACCTGTAATCCTAAAAAGAAAGTAAGTTCTCTCATCATACTCATTTCATACTTGGATTTCATGAGTAATGAAAAATTTTTGCACAACTGCTCATTTGTAGAACCAAATATTATATCATCCACATAAATTTGAACAAGCATAATGTCAGATTTCACTTTCTTTATGAACAGTGTAGTATCCACTTTACCTCTGGAATACCCATTGCTCATAAGGAACTCAGTAAGAGTGTCATACCAGGCTCTAGGGGCTTGTTTGAGACCATAGAGAGCTTTGTCCAACTTATAGACAAAACCTGGATGTCGTTCATTTTCAAAACCTGGAGGCTGCTTGACATAAACTTCTTCTTGCAGCTTCCCATTCAAAAATGCACTCTTCACATCCATTTGAAATACCTTGATGCTCTTATGAGCAGCGTAGGCTAGATACAAACGAATTGCTTCTAGCCTGGCCAGAGGAGCAAATGTTTCATCACAATCAATTCCTTCCTCCTGTCTGTAGCCCTGAGCAACCAGTCTTGCCTTATTTCTAATGACATGACCTTGCTCATCCATCTTATTCCTGAAAACCCATTTAGTGCGAATTATGGTTTTCCCTTTAGGAGCAGGGACCAGCTTCCATACATTGTTTCTCTCAAACTGATTGAGCTCTTCATGCATGGCAGTGATCCAATTGGCATCTTTTAGTGCTTCATCAACCTTCTTTCGCTCCATTAGTGAAACAAAGCTAGAGAACATACAGAAGTTCCCTAGCTGTCCCAACGTGTTTGTATCCCTTTGTTGATGTCACCAATTATTTGATCATTGGGGTGACACCTGATCCACTTAGGATCATTTTTCAATGATGATTCACCTGAATTGTTATCATCTTCAGCAGGTCCTGTTGAACAGTTCTCAAGATTTTCAGACACACTGTTGCCTTGAGCCTGTTCACTTGTTGAACATGTCTGACCACTGTTGAACATATCAGCAGAAGAACTAGGAAAATCAGCATTGATAGGTTCAGGACATGCAGTTGTAATTAAGTCAGTACACTTATTCACACAGGATGTATTGACATAATCATCATCATGCCCATCATGATTAACAGGTTCCACACTGGGTGTAGTGGAAGCTTTTGAGTCCTCTTCATTGTTTGAATGCATCAGATCATCAAAGTTAAGTTCTCCTGAAAGTGATTCAGGAACAGCTTTGGTGGAAGCATTCTTGGACTCTTCAAAGGTGACATTTATAGATTCATCTATCACCTTTCTTTTGTTGTTGTATACTCTGTAGGCTTTGGAGATATCAGAGTAGCCAACAAACACACCTTCATCAGCTTTAGGTTCAAACTTTGTCAGTTGGTCCCTCTGATTTAGAATGAAGCAGGGACACCCAAACACATGGAAGTAACTGACATTTGGCTTCCTCCCTTTGAGCATCTCATAAGGAGTCTTGTTCAACCTTTTCACCACTAAGGATCTGTTTTGGGTGAAGCAGGCAGTGTTGACAGCTTCAGCCCAGAATGATAAAGGTAAACCTGATGCACACAGCATGGTTCTAGCAGCTTCAATGAGAGTTCTGTTTCTCCTTTCAGCAACTCCATTTTGTTGTGGAGTCCTTACAGCTGAAAAGTTTTGAGTGATTCCTTTCTCTTCACAGAAGTCTTCAAGAGTACTGTTTCTGAATTCAGTACCATGATCACTTCTTAGCTGCTTCACTTGGGCAGAGTTCAGCATCTCCATCTTTTTCACAAATCCAATAATTTCTCTAGCAGCCTCTCCTTTGCTCTTTAGAAAGATCACCCATGTGTACCTGGAGAACTCATCAACCATTACTAGAGTGTATCTTCTTCCTCCTAGACTTGGGACATTTACAGGTCCAAACAAGTCCATGTGGATTAAGAAGAGTGGAGTATCAATAGAGAAATTATGTTTGGATTTAAAAGATGTTTTCCTCTGCTTGCCTTTCTCAAAAGTTGTGCAGAGTTTATCTTTAACAAAGGTTATAGAAGGCAAACCTGTCACCAACTCTTTCTTACAGAGTTTATTGATGTTCTTGAAGTTCAGATGTGACAGCCTTTTGTGCCATAACCAGTTTAAGTCTGCATTTGTTCTTGTGAGAAAGCAGGTTTCAGTTGTGGGTTCAGCAGATTGCATGTCCACAACATATACACCTTTCTTTCGTTGAGCACATAGCACAACTTTGCCTTGGGGATCCATTATGTAACCCAGATGCTCATCAAAGTTAACCTTGTAGCCAGCATCACAAAATTGGCTTATGCTAACAAGGTTATGTTTTAGCCCAACCACATAGGCTACTCTTTTGAACACTGCAGCACCAGCTTTAAGAGTTCCATATCCCTCAGTGGATCCCTGTACATTGTCACCAAATGTGACTTTTGGCCTTTTTCAGGCCTGAGATCACTCAGCAATTCTTTACAACCTGTCATGTGCCCTGAGCAGCCACTGTCCAAGTACCAAACCTGGGAAGGTTGTTTTTCCTGCAGAGTGACAACAGAAATATTAGTCATTTTTAGGGGAACTCATCACAGAGATGAGTTCTCCTACTTCATCAACATTTGTTGATGGACTTATAATATCCACACTAATATTCCCAATTTGAATGGTGTCAGCTTGGATATCATTTTTATTGACTGAGATGTTTCCAACACTGCTTGTAACAGCTGTGAGAGAACCATCAGAGTCAACAGGCCTCATGTCCTCAGATTCAGGACAGTCCTTGGCCAGATGTGTCTTCTTCCCACATTTATAACATTTTCTCTTTTTAGAATTTTGGGAAGAAGAACTTTCAGAAACACATTCTGAGTTATTTTTGTTGATTCTGTTAGCAGGTTTAGCAAATTTATTATTATTTGATGAATCAACAGCTTGAGTGGAGGGTTCAATAGCCACAGCTTTGTTGTCTCTTCTTTCCTCTTTTTAGGAGGACAAATGTCAAAGACAGGAAGCTTAATTGGCTTTTGAACTTCCACAGGTTTGGGGAACTTGTTCCCAAGTTTCTCAGACTGAGCAATGGCTTTGCCTTTGCACCTACTGAGATGTGATTTATGCTGCCTATCAGCATAATCATAATTTCTGGTTTTGAAAAACTTATTTTCATTTAAAACTAGTTTACCACTATGATTAGAAAACTTATTAGAAATCACAGCAGGTTTGCTTTCAACATGAGACTTGCCCTTGTTGAAAACAGACTGCTTAACTTTTGAAAACTTGTTATCAAAATGTTTAGCATCAAAAGGACTATTATGACTTTTACCATCAGCTTTGGACCCAGATGCTGTTTTGTCAACAGGTTTAGTATCCACAGCTGTAGTTTGGACATGTTTTCCTTTCTTTTGCTTGTGTGAATCAGCAGAGCACTTAGCAGGCTGGATTGATGGAGAACATATTCCAACACCAGCTTTTGAGCTAGGTTCACACGAGCTGTCAGTATTTTGAGGCCTGACAAACCTGTTTGTTGAGATTAGTTTACCATTCACTTTTTGAACAAAAGTGTTTGGAAGCTCACCAAGAGTGGATAAATCTTCTTTCAGATTATTAATCTCAACAATGGAAGCTGCTGTATTAAGATCCCCGCCAAGATAGGTTTGAATTTGTGCAGGGATCTGTTGACTTATACAATGGCTGACTTTTTGTGCAGATTGGCACCAAGAGTCAACTATCTTTTGAAGCTTAGCATGCTTTATATATGTTTCTCTCTTTTCTTCCAGTAAAATAGAGTTGATGTGTTTTAATTCATCAAGCTCAGTTTCCAACTTATGGAAACTGTCCAGTTTACTGGAGTTTGTTTTAAGATCAGTTTTAAGCTTGGAGATTTCAGATAATAAAGCATCATGCTTCTCAACAGCAGCTTTCAAATCAACTATCATATACTCAAACATTTTAATCTTTTCTTCAGAACTGTAAGCCATAAAATTTTGTACCTTATACATCATTGTAGGATTCCAGTTCTCTAAGCTGCTGAAAGCTTCAGCTTCAGCCATATCCTGTTTGAAACTGCTTGTTGATGGGACATCAGTGTTGGCCATCAGACATTGATTGTCTTCTTCATCAGATGATGAATCAGATTCCTCCCAATCACAAGTCTCTGCCATAAGTCCCTTTTGGCGGTTGAAACCCACTGAGTTTTCCAACTTCCTCAGCTTAGCCATGGCCATAAGGTACTTAACCCTATAACCATCATCCTTGTTTGTCTTGTATGGTTTGGATGACTGACCAACAGCTTTTGACACACAGTCAGCAGCTATATGGCCAGTTTTGCCACATTTGAAGCACTCAGCCTTGGATTTATCAAATGCCTTCTTTTTGCCAGCACCTGAACTTCCTTGCAGCATGTTTCTTCCAAACTTTTTCTTGTTGAACCTTTTGACAAGCATAGCTATCATTTGCTCATCATCCTGTTCAGCAAGATCTGCATTATCTTCCTCATCTGACACCTCCTCCTTGTCATCATCCTGTTGATCAGGTTGAGTGAACACATCACTCACCTGACTCACAGACTGTCTCACATTAGCCACAAAGGTTGCACCTCTTTTAGACATCTCCAAGGCATTTCTCTTCTGTTGCCTTGGGTGTTCATCATTTAGTAAAGATGCATACAAGTTGACAAGATCCATACTTCTGATTGTACCTGAATTTCTTAAAATTGTTGAAAAGTAATTCCATTCTTCAGGGAGGATGTCCAAAAACTTGTTCACCAGAGTAAGGCTGTCCTTAGTGATCCCAACAGCTTTGAGATCATTCACAAGAGCAGTAAACCTGGTGTAGGTTTCTATGAGAGTCTCATTTGGTTTTGCAAAGAAGAGTTCATACTGTCTAACAAGATTGTTAATCCTGTTATCCAGTGTGATTGTGGGTCCATCATAGACGGTACACAAAGTATCCCACATCTCCTTGGCAGTCTTCATCTTCTCAACCTGTTTGAACACATCATCAGGCAAGGAGATGACCAGATTGTTTCTGGCCTTTGCATCAAGAGCCACCAATCTTTTGTCTTCATCAGACCATTGAGCTTTTGCTTTCTCAAATGTTCTGATCTCAGGAGCTGCTCCTTCAACAGCAGGAGTTATTGTTGTAACAGAGGTTGGCACATAGGGACCCTCCATTACAATTTCTGGTAGTTGTACATCCAGATTCTCTAGGTAGAGCATCATTCTGCACTTCCAACCAGAAAAGTTCTGATGATTGAACTTTGGAGGTTTGCCCATTGAGCCATTGTCATAGTATGAGGAATTTGCAGCACTGTTGTCCATGGAAACTTGGGAGAATGAGAGATCTAGAATGACACACACTCTAAACTGCTCTGATACCAGTTGTAGGTCCCGAGAGGTTCCCAAAGTATATAGCTTTAAGCTGTAGAGGGGGGGGGGGGTGAATACAACAATTTAAAAACTACAGACTATTTTCTCAATGTTTGTATGTATTATCAACAAATTGTTAATTACAAACAAGCTTGAATGCGGAAAGGTTCAAGCGGAGATGACAGATACAACCGTATGTTCACTAGTCTAATACAAACTTAAACTAGCTTACAATGAATACACTCACTAAGAAGCACTCACTGTGTTTACAAGACTCAGACAGACAGCTTATGTAGAACAGCTTAGACACAGAGAAACTGTTTTACATAAGCAAGCTTGCATGCATGAAAAACACACTTTCACGTTCACTCTTGGTTTCAGCACTTAGCTTTTTCTTGGCTTAATCTTTCTGACCTTAGAAGCTTCCTTTTATACTCACTCAGAGGATCTAAGAGAAACTTCTTCATTGGACTGAATGAAAAAGGAAAAGTCTTGTTTGAAAAGACAACATAACTTTTCTGCACTTTTCTGAAAAGCAGACTTGTCTTCACATGTGCAGAACTTTTGTCTTTTCACTTTGTCTACTGTTGCATTGCCTTTAACCAAATAAGGAATGTCAACTTTGCATCTTTCTTCCTTGTAAAGGCCTATTTTGATATAAGAAAAAGGTCTGTCACCCTTTTTCAAATAACCTTTTGTCTTCATGTAACAGAACAGCTTGGGCAGGCTGAGCAGTTCTGATTTCCACTTTGTCTTCGACTTTGTAAACTGATCTTGTAGCCAAAAACAATACATGAGGACTTGGAAACACATTCCATAAAGTGTTTAGCCTGTTCACAAAGAACAGGTTCTGTTCACAAAGAACAGAACACTTGTAAGATGCCCAAGCTGCTCACCAGTGTAGAGCAGCGTAGACAGTTTGTCCAGCCTATTCAGCAGACAGAACAGCTTGGACAAACTGTCTTAGTTGCAACACATGCAACATATAGAACAACTTTTGACTTATATTGCAAATCACTTTTTAGGTATTATTAAGACATAAACAGGCCTTAACTTTTACCCATCAAGTGCATCAACAGGTTTGATTAGTAATCTCCCCCTCAGATGCAGAACATGTTTGACTGAGGCCTTTTTGTGCCTAACAAAATCGCAGTTTGTTAAGGAAACAAATCAGAAGGTTATAAATAGAGATAGACTAGGTCTTTCTCATGTAATTTTTGGTTCTTAATCAATTCAAAATTGTATCCTGTATTCTGTCTATGTTTCCAAAGCCTCTAAGGTTGAAAAACCCTAAGAAATTTCGTTTTCTTCATCAGATGATGAATTAGACTCCTCCCAGTCACAGGTTTCGGCCATAAGTCCCTACTGCTTGTTAGATGCCACAGAGTCTTCTAACCTTCTCAGCTTTTCCATGGCTATTAGGTATTTAACCTTGTACCCATCATCTTTGTTTGTCTTGTATGGTTTGGAGAAAGATCCAATAGCTTTAAACACACAGTCAGCAGCTATATGGCCTGTTTGCCACATTTAAAGCACTCAGCCTTAGTTTTTTCAATGCCTTCTTTTTTATTACACCTGATTTCTTTTGCAGCATTTTACCACCAAACCTCTTCTTATTGAATTTTCTGACAAGCATGGCAATCATTTGCTCATCATCAAATTCATTAAGATCTTCACACTCCTCTTCTTCAAACATTTCCTCCATTTCATCATCAGCCTGTTGATCAGCTTGTGTGAACATATCACACACCTGATTCACAGGTTGTCTCATGTTGGCCACTAAGGCTGCACCTATTTTGGGCATCTCCAAGGCATTTCTTTTCTGTTGCCTTGATTGATCATCATTCAACAATGATCCATAAAGATTTACAAGATCAATAGCTTTGATGGTACCTGAGTTTCTGAGGATAGTAGAGAAGTAATTCTATTCTGTAACATCCGGCATAAAACCAGGTTAGCAGCTATGACTTAATCAGTAGTTATTAACAAATTATAAACAAATCAGTGATTATTAAAAATTAATCAAGGTGATTAACAAAGTTCGTAAGGAAATTCAAGTCAATTAGAAACAGTTTCATCGGTGCGATGAATCGGCAAATTAATTAATCTGATTGATTTGCGATATGATGGATTAATTCAACTAAGAACATTAATTAAATTAAAATTAGTAACACTAATCATGCATTAATACACTTACTTAACATTAATTATACAAGACTAAAACAAATCATTAAACAATTTCATTCAAAAGTATTTATGAATTTACATAAAAAGGGAAATATAAAACATACATTCTAAGTACATTTATACAAAAAAAAATGAAAATACATAAAAATATCTTCATAAAATCCGCCCCCTAGGGGGTCCTTTCTAGACTTTGGCTTCATTTTTATATCACACAACCCATTCACCATCATAATCACATCTTTATCCACATTTCCTTTCATTTCATCCACTCAACCTCCATTTGAAAGACCAACTTTCCTTTATAAATAGAGAGCTCAATTCATTCATTTTTCACACCTTGCAAAGCAAAAATCCCTTCTCTTTTCTCTCTAAAAAAATCGGCCAAAAGGCCTTGTGCAGGACCAAAATTTGCAACTTTTGTTCTTGAAGTTTTTGAAAAGTTCTTCTGGTGCAACAATTCAAGATCATGTCTTCTACACATTTTCATAATCTAAATACATCAAAGTAAGTAAATACTAACTTATTATCTCTTTTTTTATGTTTATATAAGTCTTTCATAATATATATAATCAACAACAACAACTAGTTTCATAAAAACTCAAGTTTATAAATCACTAGTTTTGTTTTAAAGTTTGTTTCTTCAAATGTGTTTATAAATACATAAACACATTATGTAAGTATGAATATCTTGAAAATAAGTTATCTAAATGTGTTTCATAACCTTCTATACATGTGTTTTTTGAATTAACAACAAAGATCACAAGTTGCTTCAAGGTTATGAAATCCGGATTTTCGGCAGATATGTTACATCGACTTTGAAAAATCATAACTAATTCAAAACCTAACGAAATGAGTTGATTCTTGTCTCAAAAGTTAGATCTATTTCTTAACTAAAAATCTGGAGGTTTTATAATTTAAGATGGAGTTTTAAACCCCCAAATATTATTTGGGAATTGAAAGGTTTAACAGCTCAAAAATGGCCAACATGAGGTTTTTAAAGAGCCTTTTCCCCAACCTAAACACCTCGAAAAATGGTTGTTCTTAACTTGAAAAATTATTTGGATATAGTAGTTTTATAAGTATGAAAATCAAAGCCCAAATCGTTTTGGAGCTTAGTCAAAAACAGCCTCAAAGTAGGCCGAAAAACCTTTAAAAAGCTGGAAAATTATATATATACATATATATATACATATATATACATATATATATATATATATATATATATATATATATATATATATATATATATATATATATATATATATATATATATATATATATATATATATATATATATATATATATATATGTATATATATATATATATATATATATATATATATATATATGTCTATATATTATCATATATATGGGAGTTATTAAGTCTCTCATATAATCTAAGACTCGGTTAAACACCTCAAGTCTCATCTCAAGACATCAACAAAATCTACGTTTTCACGCTCGTGTTGCCATCAATTTACGGTGAGTCTTCATAGCCCCTATTTTCACACTATTATGTTTTGGGGTAGAAATACATGTTACATATTCATATGGACACAGAAACTGATTTATTTCTATTATGTATTGCACATGTGGTTTCATCATGCCCTTAAATCATGCACCGTTAGTTACATTTTTATTTAAGCGCAAATATATTATGGATAGAACTATCGGGATTAATGTCACCTACCTAGGTTGGTCACTCCAACTGCTAAGGGGTGCATATATATTTAAGATTACGGTATTACATTGGGAAATATTGCACAGGGCAACTGATAATTAACTTTCGATTGCACGATGGTTTTATGTAATACATAACATGAAATTTATATTTTATAAATTCAAACTCAACTTTTGATGTCCGTACAAGTCATATTTACGTGTAAACCTATTATCTCGCCAACAATTTCGTTAAAGTATTTTAGCATGTATCTTCAGGTAATTAAGGCACGTGCACAACAACGGAAGCATTCCAAGGCTTCCGTTCATTTTGGAGTCGCATCATTTTCAACACTCGGAGATTTAGTTGAATCATTTTTGATAATTTAATTATGTATTTAAATCTATGTATCTTACGAACTACTCTTTATTTTATTCGGGCTATGTAAAACAATTTCATATTTTGAAGTTATATTAATGTACTTTGAAAAACGTCCATATAGTGGTCGTTCACTTGATTATAACAATGCTTCCACGACGCCATGCTTCGTTGCCAACCGGTGTAACGGGGTATGACAGATTGTTAACAGAGCCACAGTTATAGTGAACTAGGTTGCATTAAATCCCTAGACTATAACTACACCTGAATCTTACAAATTTTAGAAAATATTTTCGTAAATAGCTAAACACTATAAATGGACCTTGATGACAGAAACATGACGAACAACACAATCATCATCCTGTCTGACTCCGAAGATGAGTACACCCCTTTAAGCCCGGCGGTCACGGAGGTGTTCATAAAAGAGGAACCCTTCGAAGAAGAATACCCGATGGAGGAGTCCGAGGAAGAACCCATGGAGGAAGACGAACTCTCCAGCGGATGGGGAGAACCATCCGGAGAGGACCCACCATCCCCGGCGGCCCCCTCCTACATCCCATACCACCCTTCGGTCCCATCTCACCGAACTTACAGCCCCCACCCCAATAGGCCGCACATGAAGTTCACGACCCGAAAGCGGGTAATCATGCCAAGACGGGAGTCTATCCTAAACCCGGCTCCTCAGCCAAGCCCACCACAGCAGCGACAGGCAAACACTCGTAGATTGGGCTGGATGCCTGAGACCCTCCATGAGTGGATGCAAGAGGAGGGAATCCCCTCCCAGTTCGAAGTCGGAGGACCATCCTCCGCACCGACCCACCACTCACCCAGGAGCCCGCCGACTAGACAGTGCCTCTGCTGGTGTCAAGAGCCACCCGGCACAATCTCCAGATCCGGCTACTCAACCAGGACATCGGGGAGATCACTTTGAGAATCGAGCGTGAAGTAATGTAGAATACAAATATCTACTTGGCCAACCGGCACGCTTTAACTATCTAACAAGACGGACTGGAGGAACTCCGTTAGAGACTGGCCGACTACAAGGCACGCAATGAGGCGCTGACACAACGCCTCAACGTCCGACCAGGGAGAGACCCCCGATCACTCCCACACTTAGTGCTTTTCTATCTTTGTAATTGTAAGAACTATGAATGTATATGTTTAAGTTAGAATAGGACTTGAAATTTTTCGGGGAACAACCCGACCCCTATGTAAAAAATTATGTGTCAAGCCTTTTATTAATGAAAGTATTACTATGAATCGGTGTTTAATGTTGTAGAACTATATGCCTTAAGAAAATTCGAACCTTTAAGACTCAACTTCTTACACTATGTTCTTTTTTTAAACTTTAAGATAATGACACCAAAGAAAGTCATGAGCACAGCTGAGATTGAGCAACTCATTGCTCAATGAGTGCCAGCTGCTATAGCCACCTATTAGACCAACCGACACAGCACTACAAACAGTGATGGAGGAGCATGCCGCACTATAGGAGGTACCGACACCAGTCAGAAGGGGTGTGGTATTAATGGGTTTTTAAGCTGTAAGCGTCGATACTTTAACGGGACGGAAGGAGCTGTAGGACTAGTTCACTGGTTCGAGAAACTTGAGTCTGTGTTCCGCGTTAGCGGCTGTAACGAGGACGAAAAGGTCAAGTTTGCTACTCACACTCTACAGGATAGCGCACTGACTTGGTGGAACTCATGTGTCCAATCAGTTGGAATCGACATGGCCTACCAACTCGCCTTGACTGAGTTGAAGCAAATGATGACGGATGAGTATTGCCCCAGAAATGAACTATAGAAGATGGAATCTGAGTTTTGGAATCTCAGGATGACGGGTACGGATGTTGCCTGATACACTAACCATTTCCACGAGTTGCGTCTACTGTGCCCACCAATGGTCACTTTGGAGTACAAGCGTATTGAGCGCTACATTTGGGGACTCGCTCCTCAAATTCAAGGGTCTGTCACCGCATCCAACCCCACTACAATTCAAGGCGCCATTTGGATGGCGAAAAATCTGATGGATCAAGTGTTAAGATGAATGGAGGCCAAGACACGGGAGAACAAGAGGAGGTGGGAGGACAAACAGGGAAAGGTTCGGGCTCACAGTCCAAAAAGCCCGAAACCATCAAGGCATTCGTTGTCGAGGCTAAGCCAAGGAAGGGCTATACCGGCAACAAACCATTGTGTAACCGATGCACCTACCACCACGTAGGTCCCTACCCAACCCCTTGTTGGAAATGTAAGAAACTTGGCCATCTGACTTAGGATTGTAAGTATAATGCAAACGGAAACAACTGCGGCACACAGAAAAGCTGCTTTGAATGTGGGATTGCAGGGCATCAAGAAGGACTGCCCAAAGTTAAGGAACGGTGGTGGAGCTCAAGGGAGAGCGATTGTGATGGGAGCCGGTGATGCTCATCAAGATCGCAACGTAGTAACCGATACGTTCCTTCTTAATGATATGTATGCTTATGTGGTGTTTGAAACTGTGGCTGATAGGAGTTTTATATCTTCTAAGTTTAGTGAATAATTAAATACCACTCTTTCCCTTTTAAACAGTACTTATGCTATAGAGCTAGCCGATTGAAAAATGATAGAAGCAAATAGTATAATTAAGGAGTGCACGCTAAAATTAGCAGAACATCCCTTTAAGATAGATTTGATGCCTATCGAAGTCGGAAGCTTCGACGTAGTAATCGGCATGGATTGGTTGTCAGACAATCATGGCGAAATCCTGTGCGGGAAAAAATTTGTGAGGATACTTCTTAAGAAGAAGAAAGTCCTAACAGTCTAAGGAGAAAGAAAGAATCGTCAGTTGAACGTCATCTGTGGTTTAAGAACGCTAAAATGTCTTTGAAGGGGTTGTCAAGCAGTTTTAGTTCAAATGATGGAGAAAGAGTCAAAGGATAAGCAACTCAAAGAAATCCCAGTAGTTCGTGAATACCCAAAAGTCTTTCCTGAAGACTTGCCTGGGCTTCCACCAGTTACGAAAGTAGAATTTCAGATTGAGTTAGTGCCTGGAGCTGCACCTGTGGAACGAGCACCTTACCGATTAGCGCCGTCAGAGATGCAAGAATTATCCAATCAGCTACAAGAACTGTTGGATAAAGGATTCATCCGACCAAGATCCTCAACTTGGGGAGCTCCGGTCCTATTCGTACAGAAGAAAGACATATCCTTTAGAATGTGCATTGACTATCGCGAGCTAAACAAGTTAACCATCAAAAACCGATACCCTCTCCCCAGAATCGACGACCTATTCGATAAGCTGCAAGGATCTAGCTTCTACTCAAAGATTGATCTACGTTTAGGATATCACCAGGTTAAGGTACGTGAGGAAGATATTCCAAAAACGGCTTTCAGAACTCGTAATGGTCACTATGAGTTTTAGGTGATGCCATTCGGTTTGACCAACGCACCAGCCGTATTCATGGACCTTATGAATCGGGTGTGTGAACCGTATTTGGACAAGTTCATATTTTTGTTCATAGACGATATCCTTATCTACTCCCAGAGCAAAGAAGAGCATGAACAACATCTGAATTAAATTTTGGAGCTTCTAGAGAAAGAACAGCTATACGCCAAATTTTCCAAGAGTGATTTTTGGCTGCGAGAAGTAAAATTCCTTGGGCATGTGATCAACAGCCAGGGAATACAAGTTTATCCATCAAAAATCAAGGCCATTAAGAACTGGGCAACTTCTAGAACTCCAACGGAAATCCGTCAGTTCTTAGGTCTTGTCGGTTATTATAGACAATTTATTGAAAACTTTTCGAAGATAGCTGGTTCCCTAACGGAATTGACTCGAAAAGATGTGAAGTACAATTTGGGTGAAGATCAGGAAACGACATTCTGACTGTTAAAGGAAAGGTTGTGCAGTGCACTTATTCTGTCCTTACTAGAAGGAATAGAAAATTTCATGGCTTACTGCGACGCCTCACACAATGGATTGAGTTGTGTGTTAATGCAAAGAGAAAATGTTATCGTTTATGCATCGCGACAACTTAAATTTCATGAGGTAAACTACACGACACATGACCTGGAGCTTGGAGCTGTGGTATTTGCTCTCAAGATATAGAGGCACTACCTTTACGGTACAAAGTGCACGGTGTTTACAGACCACAAGATCCTTTAACATATTCTGAACCAGAAGGAAAGTAAACATGAGGCAACGACGCTGGGTTGAGCTGCTTAGAGATTACGACTGCGAGATCCGTTATCATCCGGGCAAGGCAAATGTTGTAGCTGATGCCTTAAGCCGAAAAGAACAGGTTAAGCTTTTAAGAGTCCGAGCTTTGGTCATGAGTATACAGTCAAACCTGAACTCTCAGATCCGCGAGGCACAGGAAGAAGCAGTTAAGGAGGGAAACCTGTTGGATGAAGCCTTGAGAGGAATGGATAAACAGTTTGAAATCAAGACCGATGGATGCCGTTACTTCATGAACACAATTTGGCTACCAAAATTCAGAGGATTAAGGAAGTTGGTTTTGGATGAAGGGCATAAGTTAAGATATGCTATCCATCCAGGGTCAGATAAGATGTATCACGACTTGAAGGACCTATACTAGTGGCCAAACAAGAAGGCTGACATCGCTACATGTGTCAGCAGGTGCATAACACGTTTGAAAGTTAAGGCTGAGCACCAGAAACCATCAGGACTGTTGGTTCAACCGGAAATACCCAAGTGGAAGTGGCAGAAAATAACCATGGACTTCATCACAAAGTTTCCGAAAACTTCTGGTGGTTATAACACCATTTGGGTGATTGTGGATCGACTCACAAAGACTACACACTTCTTGCCAATCAAGGAGACTTATAAGATGGATAAGTTAACACAAATCTATCTTAAAGAAGTTGTCTCAAGGCATGGAGTTCCCGTATCAATTATATCAGATAGAGACAGCCGGTTCACATTAAGATTTTGGCAATCTTTGCGAGACGCTTTGGGTACGCGGCTAGATATGAGTACAGCTTACCATCCGCAAACCGACGGTCAAAGTGAAAGGACCATTGAGACATTAGAGGATATGCTAAGGGCATGTGTGATTGATTTTGGCAAAACTTGGGACAGACATCAACCGTTAGTCGAGTTCTCCTACAACAATAGCTATCACTCGAGCACTAAGGCTGCTCCGTTCGAGGCACTTTATGGGCGAAAGTGTCGATAGCCGATTTGTTGGACTGAAGTAGGGGACTTCCAAATCACTGGCCCTGAGATCATTCACGAGACAAAAAGATAGTACAGATTCGAAACCGACTAAAGATCGTGCGGGATCTGCAGAAAAGCTATATAGATATTAGAAGGAAGGATCTGGAATTCTAAGAAGTAGATTAGGTAACGTTAAAAGTCTCGCCATGGAAGGGCGTAATCCATTTTGGAAAACGAGGGAAGCTTAATCCTCATTATATCGGGCCATTCAAGATTTCCACAAGAATTGGCCCGGTAGCCTACCGACTTGATCTGCCCCCTGAGCTAAGTAATGTACATAATACCTTCCACGTGTCCAACCTAAAGAAATACTTGTCGGACGAAACACTTGTTATACCCATGGATCAGCTGGAGCTAGATGATAAGTTGAACTTCATTGAACAACACGTACAAATAATGGACCGAGAAGTCAAGAAACTAAAGCACAGTCGAATTCCGATAATAAAAGTCAGATGGAACTATAAGTGTGGTCTTAAGTTTACATGGGAACGCGAAGAACAGTTTTGGGAGAAATACCTCCTTTTGTTCTCAAGTGCTCAATCAATGGAGAATGCGAGCTAATTTCGGGACGAAATTCCCTTAACAGGGGGAGACTGTAACATCTGACATAAAACCAGGTTAGAAACTAAGACTTAATCAGCAGTTACTAACAAATTATAACCAAATCAGTGATCAGTAACAATTAATCAATGTGATTAACGAAGTTCATAAGGAAATTCAAGTCAATTAGAAACAGTTTCATCGGTATGATGAATCGGTAAATTAATTAATCTAATCGATTTGCGATATGATAGATTAATTCAACTAAGTACATAATTAAATTAATATTAGTAACACAAATCAAGCATTAATACACTTATTAACATTAATTATGCAAGACTAAAACAATTCATTAAACAAATACATTCAAAAGTATTTATGAATTTACATAAAAAGGAAAATACAAGAATACATTCTAAATACATTTATACAAAAAATGAAAATACATCAAAATATCTTCATAAAATCCGGCCCCTAGGGGGTCCTTTCTAGACTTTGGCTTCATTTTTATATTACACAACCCATTCACCATCGAAATCACATCTTTATCACCATTTCCATTCATTTCATCCACTCTTCCACTCAACCTCCATTTGAAAGACCAACTTTTCCTCTATAAATAGAGAGCTCAGTTCATTCATTCTTCACACCTTGAAAAGCAAAAATCTCTTCTCTTTTCTCTCTTAAAAAATCGGCCAACAGGCCTTGTGCAAGACCAAACTTTGCAACTTTTGATCTTGAAGTGTTTGAAGTGTTCTTTTGGTGCAACAATTCAAGATCAAATCTTCTATACATTTTCATACTCTAACTACATTAAAGTAAGTAATACCAACTTATAATCTCCTTTATTTATGTATATATAAGTCTTGCATAATATATATAATCACCAACAACAACAAGTTTCATAAAAACTCAATGTTATAAATCACCAGTTTTGTTTTAAAGTTTGTTTCTTCAAATGCGTTTAAAAATATATAAATACATTATGTAAGTTTGAATATTATGAGAATAAGTTATATAAATATGCTTCATAACTTTGTATACATGTGGTTTTTGAATAAACAACAAAGATTACAAGTTGCCTCAAGGTTATGAAATCCGGATTTTCGGCTGAATTGTTACATCGACTTTGAAAAATCATAACTAATTCAAAGCTTAACAAAAATGAGTTAATTCTTGTCTCAAAAGTTGGATCTATCTCTTAACTAAAAAGCTGGAGGTTTTTATAATTTAATATGGAGTTTGGAACCCACAAATATTATTTAGGAACCAAAACACATCAAAAAATGGTTTTAACGACCCTTTTCGCCAACCTAAACACATCAAAAAATGTCGTTCTTAACTTGAAAAATTATTTGTATATACTAGTTTTATGACGATTAAAACCAAAACACAAATCGTTTTGGAGCTTGGTCAAAAACAGTCTCAAAGTAGGCCGAAAACCTTTAAAAAGCTGGAAAATTGTATGTATATATATATAAAAAAAACTTGACGTTTTAAGTGGGTCTTATTTATAAACTTGTTAAGTTGGGTGATTTAAAACATAAAAACCTTTATACATACATATTATGATATATATTGGAGTTATTAAATCCCTCATATCTTCAAGGACTCAGTTAAACATCTCAAGTCTAATCTCAAGTCATCAACAAAATCTACGTTTTTACGCTCGTTTTTCCATCAATTTACGGTGAGTCTTCATAGCCCCTATTTTCACACTGTTATGTTTTGGGGTAGAAATACATGCTACATTTTCATATGGACACAGAAACTGCTTTATTTCTATTATGTATTACACATGTGGTTTCAACATGCCCTCAGATCATGGACCGTTAGTTACATTTTTATGTAAGCGCAAATATATTATGGATAGATCTATCTGGATTAATATCCCCCACCTAGGTTGGTCGCTCCAACTGCTAAGGGGTGCATATATATTTAACATTACGGTATTACATTGGGGAATACTGCACAGGGGAACTCATAATTAAATTTCGGTTGCATGATGGTTTTATGTAATACAAAACACGGAATTTATGTTTAATAAATTCAAACTCAACTATTGATCTCCATACAAGTCATATTTACGTGTAAACCTATGAACTCACCAACAATTTTGTTGACGTATTTTAGCGTGTATTTTCAGGTAATTAAGGCACGTGCACAGCATCGGAAGCATTCCAAGGCTTCCGTTCATTTTGGAGTCGCATCAATTTCAAAACACGGAGATGTATTTGCATCATTTTTGATAATTTAATTATGTATTTAGTCTCTGTAACTTGCGAACTACTCTTTATTTTATTCGGGCTATGTAAAACATTTTCATATTTTGAAGTTATATTAATTTATTTTAAAAACGTCCATATAGTGGTCGTTCACTTGATTATAACTATGCTTCTGCAATGTCACGTTTCGTTGCCAACCGGGGTAACGGGGTATGACAATTTCTCAGGCAATATGTCCAAAAATTTGTTTATCAGAGTTAAACTGTCTTTAGTGATCCCAACTGCTTTGAGATCATTGATTAAGGTAGTGAACCTGGTGTAGGTTTCAGTGAGAGTCTCCTTTGTCTTTGCAAAGAACAGTTCGTATTGTCTAACAAGATTATTAATCCTGTTATTCAGTGTGAGAGTGTGGCAATCATAGACGGTACACAGAGTATCCCACATTTCTTTTGCAGTCTTCAACTTCTCAACCTGTTTGAACACATCATCAGGTTGAGAAATTACAAGATTGTTCCTGGCATTTGCATCAAGGGCAACCAGACGTTTATCTTCATAAGACCATTGAGCTTTTGCCTTTGCAATGGTCCTGATTTCAGGATCAGCTCCTTCAGCAGCAGGAGTTATAGTAGTGACAGAGCTTGGCACATAGGGACCTTCCATCACTATTTCTTGTAGTTGTACATCCAGATTATCTAGGTAGAGCATCATTATGCATTTCCTGATTGAACTTGGAAGGTTTTGTCATGGACCTATTGTCATAATAAGAGGAGGAGTTGGCAGAACTGTTTTCCATGGTTGGAAATAGGGAGATGCGAGAGATCTAGATTTAACACACACAATCTAAAATGCATTGATACCAGTTTTAGATCCCAAAAGGTTTCCAAAGTATGTTACTGTAAGCTGTAGAGGGGGGAGGTGAATACTGCTATTTAAAATTTCAACACACTTTCTCAATGTTTGTATGTATATATCAATAAGTATTAATTACAAACACCTTTGAATTGCGGAATAGTCCAAACTAAGATGACAGAAACAACAGATAGACAACTGATCTAAGACACACTCAGACTGGTTACAATGAATTCACTCGCTAAGATGCACTCACTATTTTTACAAGACAGACAGAGAGCTTGGACAAGAACAGCTTGGACACACTAAACTATGTTAGTGCACCCTGTGTGACGATAACAGTCTAAGTATCGATAGTCTTTTGTAATAGATCAGGCTTTGCAAATACAAGTTATATATGTTTGATCTTGTTTGAGTATGATGTTTACATTTGCATAGATAACTTCAAACATAAGTTCAAACATAAGTTCCAACATAAGTTCAAAGATAAGTTCAAACATAAGTTCAAAGGCTAGAGTTTGAACTTAGTAAAGCTAAGTTCGAATAGTGTTGGACAAGTTCGTGGGCTTGGGCCTAAACGAACTTGTGTAACTTGAGTTCGAACATAATCTCTATAATTAAGAGTAAATCCTTTTTCATTAGGGACTTTTGCAGAAATTAACATTGAGATCTCGTATTAGTGCACGTACGACCTTGTGAGATTTCAGAGAGTCATTTTGGAGAAATACACGTGTCGGGTCGTTCGCCGTATTAGCTATCATTGTGTGCGTCTCCGGTTTCCGTGTGTGATCGATCCGTTAAACCCCTAACGAGGATTCCGCACTCGTTGGAAGGTGTCGTGTCAAGATCAGATTCGTGCTAAAGGTGACCTTACAAGTGGTATCAGAGACATTCGAGTGTTCTACTTCTTCTTCGTGTTCATACGAACATTCTTGGTTTGTGACGTTTTTACCGGACAAATCACCATTATCTAAGTTTTTCTGAGTTCAAGAAGCAAGATAACCGGGAAAAATTCCCATTAGTTCACTTTTTCAGTCGAAATCAGTGTTTTTAATCTTAAAAACATTGGTTTAATCTGAAATCTTGAGAAAATCAAATTTTTGGCCATTTCTCGAACTTGCGGCGCTTGAACTTAAGGGGGTATTAGGGTTCTTCGAACTTGTCAGAATACGCTCCTCTCTAAGTTGTTTTTGGGCTCCATTCGAATTTAACTGGAATTCGAAGTTATCAGAATTTGAACTTGTCAGATTCGAAGTTATCAGAGAAATTAGGGTTTCTTCGAAATTACCTGAAGTTCGAACTTGTCAGAATTATTAGGGTTTTCTTGAACTTACACTCATTCGAACTTGTTGAGTTCGAACTTAAGCCAATTCGAATTTAATTTACAAACAAATTTAAATTTAATTTATTCGAACTTGCATAAGTTCGAAGGATTTATTTTAAATTAATATCTAAATTAAATTGTTTAAGTCCAAAAACAAAAAGTTTAGAAAGAATGTCGACTTTGCAAAAATTCCTGGAAATGGACCATGAGGTCGGCAAAACAAATTCTCTGCAAAGCTGATGAAACTGGAGGATTACTATTGGTGGAAGGATAGGTTTGCTGACTTTGCTCGATTCAACGACATGTGTATGTGGATATGCATCGATGAGGGATATGTTCCTCCTACGCAAGAACTTGAAGGCCGACAAAGAGTCTTGACGTATCAGAACATGAAAGATGACGACAAGAAAATATATGAGGCCGAGAATCGGGCATTCTCAATTATCAGAATGGCGTTACCTCAGGAAATCCTACACACATTAAGGAATCATAGGACTTCTAAAGAGCTATGAGATGCTCTGGAGAAGAGATGTGATGGAAATCTCAGGGTACCCAAGGGAATAACTAAGATGCTAAAGCAGCAATTTGCCATCTTCAAAGCACTAAAAATGAGATGCTAGATGAGACAATCACTAGATTCAATCATCTGCTAACTAAACTTGACAATCATAGTGTCGTGTATCAAGAGACTGAGAAGATAGAAAAACTTTTGGATGCTTTACAGACAAAGTGGGAGATGTACACGGCGCTAATAAAGCATGATGGAGAGAAGTTTGAGACTTTTACTCTTGAAGGGGTGATTGGAACGCTGAGGGCATACAACTTCAAGTTACAGAATAAGGAACGGGAATTTGATCAGGTTCAAGATCCAGAGACGTATTTTGGAAAATCAAAACCGTCAATCGCTAGTGAATTGAAGTCAGGGGCTACAACATTTTTCTCGGGAGAAGAATCCATCCCAGTTGAGACAGAGGAGTCTAGTAGCAGGGCGTTCTTAGGGTTTTCCAAACCATAAGAAAAACCAAATCATTCAGCGTCTACATCTCAAGAATATACAAAGATGCGGATGAGCACAAAATCAGTTGAAGATCATCTAAATCTTCTAGCTTCGTTTCTCGCAGCGTACGACAATTGAGTTCAAGGGAAAATAAACGATCCAGCGTTGTGGGAAGAAGACTACGATCAGGTAGATCCTGATGACTTGGAAGAAATGGACCAACAATGGCAATTGGCCATGGTGACTCAAAGGGTCAAGCGGTTCATGAAGAGGACAGGAAGAAATCTTAACGTTAGCAAAAACAAGTTGGGTTTGACAAATCTTAGGGAAAGTGCTACAATTTCCAAGGATTAGGACACTTTCCAAGAGAGTGTCAAAGACTAAAAGTGGAAAACTATCAGAATCAGATACAAGAGAGATCTCAATCTAGTTGTTCAGGGAATCAAGTAGCCATCGCTGGACTGTTTACCAATGTGTCATCTAACAGACACCTTGATGGAACATATGATTGGAGTACTCATCCGGAGTCGAATGGCAGAGCATTTATGACAGAAGTAACTGAGACCGGGGATGATAGAGCTGAAGAAGAAGCAGAGGACACCCAGCAGACAGATTCAAGTCCTTTGTTGGTGGAAAAGTCAGAGGAGCAAACCATTCTACAGTTTGCAGCTCAAATGGCGAATGTGTAGTCGGACCGCAAAAAGATAACTCTAAACTTTTCTACATTCCACGATTTATGTGTTTTTAGTGCTAGTTTAAATGACAGATTAAATCTAGTTCTAGAGACACATAACACATTAACAGCTCAAGTTCAATCATTAAAATCGGATAACGATAATCTTCTAGATATCAAGGAAGATTTAAGGAATAAGCTGAAAGCAGATGCTCAGGACGTCATAGTTCTAAAAGACAAGTTGAGTGAACAATGTGTCAGGATAGAACTCCTGTACGAGCATGTTGAAGCTTTAACCAAAGAACTCACTCTTAAAGATGTAGAGCTAGCCGCATCTAGGTTTAATGTTGCTGAGGCAAACAGCAAGCTTAAAAAGTTTAGGAACTCGTCTCTAAACCTAGAAAAGATCTAAGAAGCTCAACGGCAGTCTAAGAAGCCAGTAGGTCTAGGTTATCAAGAGAGTCCTCCACCGTTCAACAATAATTACATGCCTCGACCTCAGGATAAAAACACTGAACTGTTTGAATCATAGGTAGCAACAGTAACTGAATCTGGAAAGGATAATTCAACTAAGGTTTCTACCACTACCTCTAAGATTAAGAAAGTCAAGTTTGTGCAGTCTACTAGTGACACTATACTAGGAGAAGCTAAACCTGTTACTGTTAAACAGCAAGAGGAGGTTATCACTATAGTTGAATCGAAAGAAAATTACACTAGTGAGACACCTAAATCAAATAGTATTTATAAGAAGCTGATTAATAAGTTGTCATGAGAAAGGACATGTTGCATATAGTTGTCCTTATAAGAAAGTTGAGTCTACACCCTCTAAACCAGAGTCTAGACCTACTGTAGGAAAGCAAGATGAACTAAGACCAGTACCTAGTATTGCTAGCACTAGTAGTTCTCAACATACCGAGAAGAATCTGAATGCAACACGTAGGATAACTGTTAAACAAATACCGGTTTTTTAGACAGGAAGAAGTGATTAGGACTAATTCTCTGAATACAGTTCCTAGTAATTCTAGGTAATAACCACAACAAAGATCTAGGAGTACAACACCAAGAAGGAATTACACTCCAGTTAGGTCACATACTCCTCAAAGACATCAGACACCAGGTAGAGCCCAGGGATATCAGAATGAAATGCATTATAATAGAAACTACTCTAGGGCTCAACCGTATATGATAGCCCAATGGCCAAGAGTGAATCTTAATCACTCAGCACCACAACAGGTTCTCAATCAAAAACCCAAGTCACCTGAAAGGAGAGATGGGTATTTGAAGGAGTTCACGTATGTGGATGAGAATGGTATTACCAAGTCAGTCATGGCTTGGGTTCCCCGTGATAAGTAACTTGTTTTCTTTCATGTGCAGGAGCTAACTACAGGTTTAACAACAAATGGTTCGTCGACAGTGGTTGCTCTCATCACATGACTGGGGAAAGGAGTCTACTCACAGACTTCAAGGGAGGGAACAAGGGAGTTGTATCATTCGCTGGGAACAAGGAAGGTCATATCACTGGAATAAGAGTGGTCACTAACGGGATATTCACACTTGATCAAGTTTACCATGTCGATAAACTTGATCACAATCTCATTTGTGTATCTCAGATCTGTGATAAGAAGAATTCGATGATCTTTATTGAACATGAGGCGTTAGTGCTGAAGCCGGGATTCAAAATACCTGAAGAGTGGATTAGGATGAGAGCCCCAATGAAGAATGAACTGTACTAGATGGACATGAACATATCAGACTCATCAATGGGAACAATCTGTCTACTATCTAAAGCTTCAGAGTCTGAATCTATCTTATGGCACAGACGCATGGCACACTTGCACCTAAGGAAAGTGAACTACATTACTAAACATGGTCTGGTGCAAGGTGTTCCACTGAAGAGTTTTCAATTCGATGACAAGTGTGTCCCGTGCAAGAAGGGAAAACAACATAAGAAGTCACACAAGTCAAAGACTCAAAACTCGATAGCCTCCACCTTCGATTTGCTGCATATGGATCTCTTCGGTCCAATCAACAAAAGGAGCATAGGTGGTAGTTGGTATTGTTTAGTTATCACTGATGATTACTCACGTTTCTCTTGGGTTTTCTTTTTAGGTACAAAGGACGAAAAAGCTGGAAAGCTTATTGGGTTCTTAGACAAAGTCGAGAACTCATACGGGACAAGGGTAAAACGTATCAGGAGTGATAACGAAATTGAATTTAAGAATGCAGTAATTGGTGTATATTATCTGACTAAAGGCATAGTGCATTAATTTAGTGCACCTTATGAGCCACAACAAAATGGGATGGCAGAACGTAAGAACAGGACTTTGATTGAAGCAGCAATGACTATGCTATCGGATTCAAAGCTTCCTACCATATTTTGGGGGGAGGCAGTGAATACCGCTTGCCATGTTTTAAACCGGGTCCTTACTGTCAAATCACTAAACAAAACCTGTTATGAAGTTCTGAATAAAAGACCACCAAATTTAACTGGCTTTGAACTGTTTGGGGTACCGTGTACTTTACTGAAAACAAAACATCAACCTATGTTTGGTGAAAAGGCTGACGAAGGATACTTCCTAGGTTATGTTCCTAATTCACAAGTGGCTTCGCTTTTTGGTGCTGTTATAGATCCGGATATCGTTGCACCCGAAGGGGATGACTGGATAGATGATGCACCTTAGCAACAACCTCAACCGCAGCAACCTCCACCACAACATGCGCCGGCTAGGCAAACTCTTGGTGCTAGGTCAACTCCACAGTCAAGATCTACTGCAGAGGCAGCTGGGCCATCAACACAGGCACTACAGCCCGATCAGAGGGAACAAACCTTGCTGGAAATATTTGAGCAAGGAGTCACAGCACAAGAAGACATAGCAGAACAGCTAGTTCAAGAGATTTTGGAGCCGCCAACCGGCATGGATGACATATTTAGAGAAATTTATGAATATCAGCCACCGGGCACTGCATCTGAAGGAACAGAGAGCTGTGAAGAGGCGACAGAGGGTCTGGTTGAGACAACCTCTGAATCTGAATCAGACTCTAGTTTAGCAGAGGAGGAAGCTGAAGCTGCTAATCCAATGATTTCTTTTGAAAGATATGGCTCCGGAGTAGTGGTAAGCAGAAGAAAGATGTCATATCCTGCACTCCGAGATGAAGATGAAGGAGATGTGGATTTTATCTTGGAAGAGGAAGCAGCGATTGCTACTCAACAAAGATCAAAATGACAACGCATAGGCCAGGGAGCTCCGTCTACTTCAACCGTCGTTCCATCTGCCGCAACCACCGCTCCATCCACATCCACTACGACTCCATCCACATCCACTCCATTTACTGAAAACCATAGATTCACAGAGTTGAAAGGCAAAGTAGATTTTCAGACAGTCCAAATCTTCCAACTCTCGCAAGCTGTAAACGAGTTGCAGCAACATAACTCCAGACTGGAGCAGGAAAATGCTCAATTACAAACAAAAGTGGCTGCTCAACAAGAAGCAATGTCAGCTCAGCAGTCTCAAATTCTGACTCTACAGGCCCTGGTTGAGCAAATAGTAAAAGATCTACAAGCTCAGGGGGAGAGCAGTTGCCGAGGAGATTAATTAAGGAGAGTTCAGAGAGGAAATGACAATGAAGGAGGTGACCCAGAGACGCAAAAAGACAGTGAGCTAGCAGATCTTCCACATGAGACTGCTCAGCAAACTGAGATTCAGGGGGAGCCTGGAACTTCTAGTTCAGGAGCAGGTCAGGAAAAAGGCAAGGCTCCCGAAGCATCAGAGCTAGTCGAACAAGAAATGATTGGAGCCTTGGCCGCTATTAATGATGATGATGAAATGAACTTTGATTTTGAAGATGATCTGGAAGAGCTTGAAGAAAGAGAGTTTATCCCGGAAAATGTTCCCGATTGGAGCCCAGATGATGAACTATTAGTAGATGAAGATGATGATGCTGATGAGATAGTCATTTAAGGACAACCAGTCATGGAACATTATGAAAATACAGACCAGAATCTGATAGATCTTGACATTCTGAAGTCAACGATCAATGATGAATCGGATAACGATGCCACTCAAGAAACAGATAAGGAGCTAATCAATGTAGAAAAGAGACAACTTCGGTTCAAGAAAGAGGAGAAGAAGACTGAGTTAGCTGTGAAAGAAAAAATGAGATTGCCAAGCTCAGGAAAACTATCTGAAGGCTTTCTTAGTTGGTTTTTCGACAGAGAATGACAGCTTTTGGTGCTTAAAAGAAGAGATGGGCTCCAGTATCTGAAGAGAAAACTTAAAGTCTTTAATACACTGCCTAAATGTGAAGTGAAGAAACTGGCATGGAAGAATCTGATCAACTTAGGAGATGACCAGTATGCAGAAGTGATAGCTAAAATTATCAGAAAAGAAGTTCGGTCTGGAAGGTTTGATAAAATTAAGCCAAGGGAAGGAAAGAGAGTCATGGATGAATCAAGAATAGATCCATTTACCGGAAAGCCTTAGATGAAGATGTTTTACAAACTGGTTCGATGCCTAAAGAGGGTTCCATTAAAGTCAATGCCACAGGATGTTCTGACGAATATGAAGTGGTGGTTCGTTGATAATGAAACAGCCGAGGCAGTTACGGAAGATCAAGATGAAAGAGTTATTTTGAAAGTGTATGACCCTCTTCACCTTGTAAACCTTTCTCAGGGCGACATGCTGAAATTTCATGAGCAACCAATCTATTTTCATGAAGGTTGGAGATCAGAAGGGAAAAAGTACCAGAAAGTTGTAAAGGTTTGTGTAGAACACGTATTGTATGCAGGAAGTATTTCGAATCAACCTACTTCTATAGGTTAATTGAATATCTAAATAGAAGCAATTGTCAAGGGGGAGTCTGTTAGTGCACCCTGTGTGACGATAGCAGTCTAAGTATAGATAGTCTTTTGTAATAGATCAGGCTTTGCAAATACAAGATATATATGTTTGATCTTGTTTGAGTATGATGTTTACATTTGCATAGATAAGTTCAAAGATAAGTTCAAACATAATTTCAAAGATAAGTTCAGACATAAGTTCAAAGATAAGTTAAAACATAAGTTCAAGAATAAGTTCAAAGGCTAGAGTTTGAACTTAGTAAAGCTAAGTTCGAATAGTGTTGGACAAGTTCGTGGGCTTGGGCCTAAACGAACTTGTGTAACTTAAGTACGAACTTAATCTCTATAAATAGGAGTTAATCCATTCTCATTAGGGACTTTTTCAAAAAATAACATTGAGAGCTCGTATTAGTGCACGTAGGAACTTGTGATCGTCTCCGGTTTCTGAGACGTATCGGAGAAATACATGTGTTGGGTGATTCGTCGTATCGGCTATCATTGTGATCGTCTCCGGTTTCCGTGTGTGATCGATTCGTTAAACCCCTAACGAGGCATCTGCACTCGTTGGAAGGTGTCGCGTCAAGATCAGATCCGTGCTAAAGGTGACCTTACAAACTATTCTTTTCTAAGCAGACCTTGCATGCTTGAAAACACAATTATTTTGCCTGTTTTGGATATTTCTCTCTTGGTTATCTCACATTCCTTAGAAGCTTCCTTTTATACTCTCTCAGAGAATACTGGTGAAATTCCCTCAAGGGATGCAGAGTTAGTCGCCTTTGCAAAAAGACAAAATACCTTTTCTACATGTTCTATCAAAATAGCAATTGTCCCGATGTAGTAGAATCTTTGTCTTCTTCATTTTGTCTCTGTTGCAGATTGCTTTACCTTAATGTGGAATGTCAACTTTAATCCATTCTTCTACTTGTATAGCCATTTCAATATAAGAAACGGTCTGTCACCCATTTCAAATATCCACTTTGTCTTCATGTATCAGAACAGCTTGGGTAGTGTAAGAAGCTTCTGAGTTTCCACTATGTATTCAACTTGTAAACTGACCTTCATGTCCAAGACTTTACATGATGACATGGAAACATATTCCAAAAAGTGTATAACCTGTTCCCAAAGAACAGAACACTTAGTTTTGGTCCAAGCTGATCAACATGCATGTGTAGCGTAGACAGTTTATGTCCAGCCTGTCCAACAGATTAGGACAACTTGGGCAATCTGCCTTAGTTACAACAAATGCAACATTGTGAGCAGCTTTGGGCTTATATTGCAAATCACCTTTCAGGTTTCAATAAGGTATTAAGATCCCTTAAATTATACCCTTAAGTGTATGAAACATGTTTGATTAATAATCTTCCCCTATGATATAGTACAGGTTTGATTGAGGCCTTTTTGTGCCTAACAAATACAGTTCTTGGGTGATAGACCGGTGAGTTGGTCTTCAAAAAAGCAAAACTGTGTTTCCACATCCACAGCAGAGGAAAAGTATGTAGCAGCTGCAAGTTAGTGCTCTCAGGTACTGTAGATGAGGCCTCAGTTGCATGATTATGGATTCTCTCTCACTAACATCGGAATCTACTGTAATTTACGTAATGCTATTGCTATCTCTTACAATCCCGTACAACACTCAAGAACAAAGCACATCGACATTAGGTATCACTTTTTTAAAGATCATGTTGAAAAAGGGGCGATAAAACTATATTTTGTAGGCACGAAGTTTCATCTGGCAGATGTATTTACTAAAGCTTTAGACGAACCTCATTTTCGGTTCTTAGTATCTCACATTGGCATGTTCAGTCCATCCTCTAGTTGATTCTATGATATATTCTAAATAATTTGTTTCAAGTTATCCTTATAACTGAATCTTACTTATTTAGAAAATTATTTATTAGTTTAATACAAGGAACGTGTCACGAAATTATTTACTGTGCTGATTTTTCTATGATAGTCTTTAATCTTGATGAAAGTAATAAATACTATGTGTAATGTTAATTCTGAGCGGGAAACTTAAACACATCCCGGTTTGTCGGGCTTTCATCACTTTATCTGGGTTATATGTATCTGCAAAGTAGGATAACTATTTATTTGAGGGGAGTATTTCTTTTGCCATAAGTTTGCACAACCATTTAAATCATTTTTAAATGTGCACACTTGTAGGGGAGAAATGGAGAGTTTTACTTCAATTTTATTATGATACATTATTTTGTTTTAATTTTGCTGTATGTGAAAATACAAAAAGATAGATTTATTTTTCTTTTGTTTTTAATTTGAAAAAACTTGGAAAACCTCAAGCGTATTTTACGTCAACATATTTTACATTTTAGTTATTTTTAGCTATTTTTTGTTAAAAGATGAAAATCTTTTGAAAATCAAAAATATTTTTCGTTATCTTCGTTTAATTTGAAAAGTTGAAACATACAAAAAGATTTTCTATTTGCTCAAAGTTTTAAATTTTTTCTTACACCTTATTTTATTTTTCAAATTTTATTTGTTTATTTTGTTTATATTTATTTTCATATTTATATTATTTCATTTTATTTTACTCTCCCTTACTTTTATTTAAATTGTTTTCTGTATACCAGATTTTTTTCTTCAGCCCAAATATTTTGTTTGTGTATTTATTTAATTGTTGTTTGGTCCAACCCGGCCTAATGTTTTGTTATAAAAGGAAAGGCAGTCAAACAATTTGACCTTTCTTCCTCCCTAAGCTTTGGACGACTCTACAATTACCCACCGCCATTTTCAAAACTCTCACACACACAATACCTTCATTAATTTGCATTTTTTCACGTGGTTTCTTCTGTTTATGCATAATAGCACATTAGGTAACCATTCTATCCCTTTATTTCATACATTACCATACACTTATGTGTTTTTAATTTACCAATTTTTGGTAGGTTTTTGCCTCGGTTTTTGTCATTTTTAGGTTAGATCCATGTGTTTTTGGGTTTTTATGTTAGTTTTAATGTCGTACTTCTTCATTTTTTACCATAGGATCTGTTTTTATAGCCTGTTTTGTGTGTGTTCACTATAGACGTAACTGTATGTGCATGATGAACATAAATGCTGTCATTTATGCTTTTCTGCCAAGTATTACTTCAGACGCATTAACATGAACTTCGAATGCCTCATCCAAAGTTCCTTTACACACACTAGCATATTACAAGGACTTTATCCGAACTTTGGATGGAACTCCATCCGAACTTCGGACCATCCAAAGTTCAGACCAGTAAACATACTTAACTGTTTTTACTTAAGTATCCTTGGTAGGACCATATCCGAACTTCGGACCATCCGAACTTCGGATCATCCGAAATTCGGACCAGCTATATTATGTGTTTTATATTTCATGTATTTTTTTCTAAGTGTTCTGTGGTGGACCTAATCCGAACTTCGGATGTGGGTCCATCCGAACATCGGACCACTTACTTTATATGTTTCTGTATTTGTCTAAGTCTCATCTATGGACCTAATCCAAACTTCGAATGTCGTTCATTCCGAACCTCAGACCACCCAAAGTTCGGATCTTGTTAAAAAAATTTCTATGTGTTGTTCATCCGAACTTCGGTTCCATCCGAAATTTATTTCATTCCGAACTTCGGATCTACACTAAACTGAAGTTCAACACTTGTGATTTTTTTCTTTTATTTTTTTACTTTAACTTTTAACTTTTATTTTTTTTACCTGTAGTCAATCTTCTAAAATATGTTCCATGTTCTTGCACAATTGGTCTTAGTAGTGGGTGTTTGAGTGAATTGATGTATTCTAACACTGATCTCTCAACGATCGACTTTGGATTTCTATCAATAGTATTTATGTACTACTGACAGAAAACCTGATGCTTTAAAGAGAATACATACATTCCATCTCACATCTTCTTTAACCTATGTCTCAATGATATATTTTTTTAATACTGTCTGTACCACTAACCATGGTTTATTTTCTTGTAGAAAAAATGGAGCCCACACATATTCCAACACTTATCATTCCCCATCCACCAATCCCTTGTAAAAACCAGTAGCTACCAGAATCCGTACTACTAAACCTGGCTGCGTTCACAGAGTTCACACCCCATGATTGGCAGCTGGACCTTGACGCCCTCATGCAAGAAGCCGAGGATATCACCTTTGATATCATCAAAGGCCACCCCATTTTCTACTCACTCACTCACCTCCGCAATCTCTGTTCCATCCATATACGTTAAAAAGTTTTGGTACCATCTCAAATTCATCGATGAGACAATCCTCATTTCATAAAAAAAATTGACTCCGTTTCCATCCGCATAACCCTTGATGCCATCAACCACATTCTCCGACTTCCCACAGTAAATTTCTCATACAATAAATATGTGTTTCACCCAATCCCAAACCTAAACAAACACTCCAAGAAGTCCATGCTCTAGTGTATGACAACATACCTTCCAAGCCGTCAGACTTCAAAACAAAGAACCTCCAATCCCATTGGAGGGTATTCTTTGATGTCCTAAAACCAATGCTTCACCGGGAAGCATTCAAGGCACGACTCAGCGAGCATAGACGTGTGTTATATCAAAATCTATTTCAAATTAAGATCAATACATAAGAAACACGATTACAATCAAACCTGACCGAATGATTTCATTAATAGAAATTGGAAATCGATTACATGAATCACTATCAGAATGTCGGTTTCTCCTTTTCTATTTGACCTTCTATACATGGAAATCAATGAAGTAATATCTAACACTATTAACTTGCCACCTATTTATACTATTCAATTTATTACAAGAATAGACAAAAATAAGCACCCCCAAACTTTACATTTCATAAACATAATAATAAACACCCAACAATCTCCCCCTTTTATGAATTGTAAATCCAGTTCAGTCCTTCAAGCCAAGCTTTTTCTCAAATCTTCTAATGCTCCCTCAGTTTCTTAAACGAATGTCATTCTCTGAAATAAAATCAACAATCATCCTCCGGTCCATTGTATTCTTCCCATGACCTTTTGATCTCCTAAACGCACATTCATCTAGAATACCTCTCAATGCTGTCATAACCATTTTGAGGGTTCCATCTGAATATTTGCTAAGTTCGATCATTCTCATGACTTTCTTTTCTTGGTCCTTCTTCTTGTAGATGACACAAGGATGTCTGTCCAGGAAGACTTGATATTATCTAACTTCTCAATGTCTTCATGATATCTATGAGGAGCTGTCATGTTGATCCTGCGAATCCCTCTTTGAACTCCAATCTGCAGATCTTGTATCAACATTAATAACAGTTTGGTGTGCATGAAGTAAAAGACGGCTTTTAGCACAAATCTGCAGTTCTCTTAACGTTTATTTCTGCAAAGTTTGTCAAACAGATCTTCAAGATCTTCAATGTTGATCTTCAAGAAATCTGTTTCACTGAACTTGTAGATATTTCAATTAGCTCTGAGAACAGTGAACACCAAATAGAATATTTTGACAAAACGGTCTATTCCAATTTGTTTTAGCTCAATTATACTTTGGCTCACTCTAACTTTTTTTACCGGTTGAGCTCTATTTTGAAGAAAGCTGGCATAATTTATAAGATTGGGCATGTTGGTAACTATTACCCTGAATAGCTTCAAAAATGAGATTAGGGCTTGTTTCTTGCAAAATATCTTCTTTTCAAGATGATCTTCAAAGAATGGAAGGCGATTACGCTTTTTTATTAATTCTGTATTCAGTTGAGCAGAAAACTTTAACTTTTTCTCTTTCTTCTTCTAATTCACTTATTCCTTATCGAGTGGATTTAACATATCACTAATTTCTTGTTGAACAGCAAATCGAAGATCATGTTGTTTCTGAGATTCATCAGCCAAAAAGAAATTCTAAAAAAACTATATCCGTAAGTTCCACTTCAGACAAACCTTGGATTGCTTTGGGAACCCCGCTAATGGTCATTGGAACATCTTCTTCTACTTCAGCTTTGACAGTGACAAGCTTTTTATTTACAGTGTCGAGCTGAGTAACCATTTTTATTAGCCATTTAGTCTCAGGATGATACTGGAGACCAAATAGTGGAGTTGGAGTTATATCCTTCTCTATCACCGCAAGCTTTTCAACCGTTGGCGTCTGTTCAGTAACCAGTATATCATCTTTTATAATCTCCTCCACTAGCTCTTCTTCATCCACAATTCTTTCAGCCCTCATCGTCGTTTCAGAAAAATCAAACGATGTAGATTCAGGCTCAGGCAAGCTACCCTCCTTTTCAATACCCTCTATTCTCAACACAACTTCATCATCATCTGAATCTCCATATATTCATCAAAATTGTAATCGAAACTCATTTGATTTGGGACATCTTCATGAAGAATCAGCCCCGTTTCACGTTGAGACGCAGCTGGTTCGTCTGTTGTAGCTCCTCCTTCTATAGAACCTCCAACTTCTGTTTCTTTAGCTTCGTAAAAAACAATTTGTTTATCCAAGTCCCCAAGCTTTCTCCTTTTCTTCCCATCATGAGGACCATCATCGAAGTCATGATCCTCATGCCGTCATTTGGACCCTGAAGCTTGTGATTTACATGATTGTTCTAGTATTGATAATCGTTCAGATAAAGAACCAAGAGGGCTCACAACCGTATTCTCAAGTCCCGTCATCCTTTCATTCATCACTTCATATTATTCAACACAGAGTCTCTTAACTCATTATTTTATATCTCTTTCTCGTCCTCAACCTCGGTAGTACCCTTTCCTTTCAAAAGACGTTGAATGTTCAACATTTGATTCATCATCTCCTCATATAGAGTTGAAATTTTATGAGTAACACCAGAATTGCAGCATCAAGTCTTTGTTCAATTACAAAGGGTAAGGGACTAACTATTGGGTCACGTAGACTTCCAGTTGACACAAAGTGGAACTTGTAAAAACAACATCTGTGTGGCCTACGCTCAGAGTTGGCATCAATCAAGCACTGGTAGGACTTCCGACAAATACATGTGACGGTGCAACGGATGCATCCGACACTATTGTCGTTCCAACAGGCACACGAAGTCCTTCGGTACTTGTCTCAACACATAAGACCGACTTAAGTGTCCTAACGTGTATAAGCTCTACGACTTGTGGACAAAGTAATGTGTACTGGGGCATAGGTGTACATGTTTCAATATCCATAGGATCCGAATGATCCCAGGATAGCATATGTGTTGAATTCCTGTGAAGAAGTGAAATATCTCCTTGTTGAGAAGGAGATGAGTGGCTGGAGGGGTGTGCAGTCGCCAGTGGGGTACTTGTTGTTTCAATGTCCACTCTCCTAAGAGAGCTAACAGTAGATTTCGCTACCCGACTGTATATATGGTTTGGGTCTCCCTTACACTCATCCTCACCATTTCATCTACTTCTTAAACATGTAAACGCTCAGAATGAGATATTTAAATTCTAACCCAAGCAACATCATGATTATGATCATGATCATCACCATCATCACATCCACCTTGGACATCAGATTATGTTCTTTGTTCATCTTCTCTCAAACCTTCTACGTTTCTTAACCACAAAGCAATCCATGATTTTGTGAAAGGTTTCAAGATTTTTGTTGAAAATTTGTAAGTATTTTACTGTATTTGTTAATAATTGTTCATTTTCAGTTCATTTTTCGAGTTTTATTTTACGATGTGTGTTCTTGATGTTTCGTTGTGTCCATATATATTTCTTTGACTCTGTGTTTTATATCTGAAATTGAAAGTGGGTAACTAGTAATAATGCTTATATGAACTTGAAAATCAAATGTTAAGTTCTATTTTAGAACACACAACATTTAATTCGAATCTGAAATTCAAATTTTTTCGAGTTCACGAACTGTCTGAGAAAGGTTTTTAAGGAATTTACTGTTATTTTTAGGACAAGTTCAGTAAAGGAAAAGTGTTTAAAATCATTTTTCGAGTAGGAAACAATAAATGGGTAGGCCAAAATGTCCCTGAAATTTTTTTTGATAATTTTAGTGTTGTTTGGGACTTGGAAAAGATTTTAAGTTCGAACTCAGTCAATGAAGCTGATCGATAAACATTTCTTTTTGATCGAGTTGGATAATAAGGCTTTCGAGAAAAGACTTTGTTTTAGTCGAGTTTGAAAGCATAAGGACTTAGAAAATTTTAAATTCTTCAAACTCGGTTGAAACATGGGCCCATAATATTTCTGTTTCATTCGAGTTGAATCAGTGTCTTGTCCAAAAAAATTCCTTCTTTTATGCAAGTTGGTCATCAAGTCATTCTTTTTCATTCGAGTTTGTTAGACTAGGACTTAGCATATTTTAATTTTTTTCCAACTCGATTCACATGTTCTTCGACAAAATTGTTTCTTTAATCGAGTTGGGTCATACTTTGTTCGAGAAAATTCATTATTTATGCAAGTTGGATAGATTATTGTTTGATAAAGTTCATTATTTTAACGAGTTGGTTCATCTTTTTGTCCTAGAAACTTCTAGTTTCATACGAGTTATATTTCAATAAGGACATAGATTTTTTCAATGTTCTTTCAACTCGGACAAAGAGTCATTTGAGGAATTTGTTCAATTTTATCGAGTTGGGTAAAGTGTGATTCGAGAAACATCAACATTCATTCGAGTTGGGTTCCATATCATCTGAGAAAGTTGTAGACTCATTCGAGTTTATTCTTTCTTAATTCGAGTTTCAAGTCAAATTTTTCTAAATTTTTCTAAGTGTGGTGGAACTTTTAATTTTTCAGAGAAATTTCATATTTATCAAGAAAATTTTAAAATTTGTGTTTTATTAACATTGGTCTCTTAATGATTGACTTTGGAATCCTAACAATAATAGTTTAATATTAATATCTTGAATCCCGATGCTTTAAAAAGTAGAATACATATTTTTCTAATTTGTAGTTAAATGTTTTATTTTTCGATCTGCAGGATTAAATTTGTTTTTCTGTGATTTCTCACATGTTTGTTATTTTTACTAGAAACAAATGGCATCCCAAGACCCCACCCAAAATTCTAGTTCATCAGATTCACATTCATCCTCAAACCATACTTTGGTCTCAAAACCAGTTAAATCAGCATCTGTTACCCGACCATCACCTTCATCATCAATCCTTGATACACAATTGGTCAAACCCAAATATTGCATATCCCTTCTTGATAATATTCACAGATTTGATCCTAAAGTCATTAAAGTGAGTCATCCTGTTATTGTTGACATTCTGAATGGTCACCCACTTGGCTATCTTTTGAAATACAATCCTTCTATTCCTCTAGTATACCTGAATCAATTTTGGCATACCGTAAGTTTGTACCGGCTGAAGAAAACCATCACTTTAAAGTGAGTATTGAGCAATTCTAGGCCAAATCACACTTGCTAGACTCCGTCATCATTTGTTCCTACCAAGAAGGTTTGATACAGTGAACTTCCCAGAAATGGCAGACTTTGAAGATTTTGTTTCTGATGAGGAGTTATGTCATGATTTAATCTGCCGGGGCTACTCAAAACCATTGCCAAAAAGCTCAAAATTTAATCGAAATGGTTTGAATGGAGAGTGGTATACCCGTTTGGGATAGTCAACAGGAGTATGACCTCCAAGCATACAGGGATTGATAGAGGCAACATTCATTGCTTACAAATCTTTCATTAAAATTGCCTTCAATAAACACTATGACTATGCACAATGCATATGGAAAGATTTGAAGGATGTTTTGTTGGCCAAAACCACAAAAAGAGCAAGGAAGTTTGTGCTACTTCAAAGGTCCATTCAAATTTTGATCAGAAGAATTCTAAGGGCCAATGAGCAAATAGTGAAGAGATCTAATGCTCAAAAATGCCCGGATTACGTGATGATGAGCCTACATAGTGTTCAAGATGCACCTAATGCCAATGTTATGCCAATTCCAGAATCAATGCTCAAATATACTGATCAAGAAGCTGAGAGTGTGAGATTATATCGTTTAGATCATGCTCCTATAGAAACCCAAGAACCAGGATTTCTTACCCAAGGAGTTATAGGTGAGCAGGAACATCAACAAGGGGCTGATGTTCAGGGAAGACAACCTGAGATCGAGGGAGATGTCGAGCAAGAGAGGGGTGGTGAGAGGTATTCTGATTCAGAAAGAACGGTATCAAATCTGGCTGAAGGAGGTAATGAGGGTGATGATGATGATGATGATGATGAGGATGATGATGATGATGTGGGAGGTGCTGCAATGATTGAAATATCTCAACCCCAAATTGATATTGTTGAGATTGCTAGGATGAGTGTGAGGGAAATCCAAAGCCCAGAAAGCCGGGATGTAGCCACAACTTCTGTTAGCTCCCATATGGGAGTTAGCATTGTAATAGTCAGTACCCCACTGACAATTGCACACCCCACCAGCTACTCGCCTTCTTCTCCATAAGACGGTGTTTCAACTTCACACAGGGAAATTTCACATGATCTATCCTGGTATCCTTTGGGTACTTTGGATATTGAACTCAGTACACAGCTGCCTGAGTGTACAGTTTCTAATGCACAAGTCATAGATCCTATAAAATCTAGGACACTTGAGTCAACTCCATCCATTGGAGTAATTAAAGAAGGACTTCGTGTCCCTGTCGGAACAAGTATAGTGTCGGAAGCATTCGTTGCTCCGTCACTTGAAGTAGTTGTAAGTCCGGTCAGAGCTACCACTTTTTTAAAGTTCTACTGTTGTGTCAACTGGAAGTCTAGGTGACCCATTGGTTAGATTGTCACCCTTTGTCACTGAAGATAAACTAAATGAAGCTATGGTGGAATTACAGCACAGATGTCTAATAAATATTCAGAGAAGATGGCGCCAATGTCAAATATTTAAAAGTTGTTGAAAGGAAAATCTGTTGCTGAAGGTGACAACGAAGCAAATTCAGAAGCATCCATCACTGAGCTGAGAGATTTTTGTTATGATCAATTTGATTAAGAAGTGGACATGGTACGAATAGGATTGAGAAGGAGCTCTTCCCTTTTTGGGGTGCATAAATGAGCGAAAGAATGATCAGTTTAGAAACTATAGTTGTTACTGTGTTAGGATCATTGTCGGAAAGAGTATATGCTGTTGAGAAAACGTGCAAAGCCCAAGATTCTGATCCTAAAAGAAAACATGATGAGCATGATGAAGACTCCGATGATGCTCCTCTTGAGGGGGAGAAGAGGAAGAAGCTTGGAGAACCAGATACTGGACTTCAGCTGATTGCATATTTTGAAAAAGAGACAGAAGCAGGAGGGCAAAAAGTTGGAGAAGTTGGGAGCTCAAAGGACAAACCTGTTGATGCTCAAAGTGAGCTGGGATTGATTCTATATGAAGATGTTCCAGTTCCTTTAAGTATTCAATAAGCAATATACAATTTTGAAGAATACGATGATTCAGATAATGATGAAGAAAGTCAAACTTTAATGATTGAAGGGACTGAAAAGGAAATAGAGATATATGATGATGATGTGTTTGATTTGAATGAAATATTATTGAGAGCTGAAAGGATAGAGTAGGAAGTGTTGGTAGAGGAGATCTTATAAGATGATGTACAAACACCTACGGTTGAAAATCCTGGAGTAAATATTACAATCAAAGAAGAGGAAGTTGAACCATTTCTAGAGGAGAATGTTGTGCCTCAAATTGTTAAGGAACTAAATGAAGTGGAAATCTTGGATAAGTTTTTCCAGCGTTACATACTGGCAGATGAGTCTCAAAGTCAACATCATCTTAGATTTGAAGTTCAGAAACTGGTGCAAAAGGAGATCAATGATATCTTGACTCTGTTGAATGAAGATGAAGTGAGGAAGAAGAAAATTAAAGTGTTGAACTTATCGGCAAAGCAAAATGCTAATTGTATCAGGAAAAGAAATAAGCTTCTAGAAGAACATCTTGAGAAAAAATATATTTTGTTAGAAGCAAGCACCGTGCACTCTCTTGAATTATTCAGAGTGTTAGAGCCGAACATGCCAAATTTAGTGAATTATGCTAGTTTTCTGCAAAACAAAGCTCAACGGGTTGAAAAAGTTAGAAGTGAATTCAGGATAGTGGATCTGGTGAAAATAGAAAAAGATCGATTTGTGAAAGTATTTAATCCTACATTCACTATGACCAAAACTGATGGGAACACATATGTCCACACTGAAGCTGATATGTTTGGTATGAATTTGGTGGATATTGAAGATCTTTTTGACGAGTTGTGAAGATCTTTTTGACGATTTGTGAAAGTATTGAATCCTACTTTATGCACACCAAACTGGTGCTCATGTCTGTGCAAGATCTACAGATCGGTGTTGAGCGAGGGATGAGGAAAATCAACATAGCTGCGCCAAATCGTTTTATCAAGTACCTGGAAAATTTGAAAGAATATCAAGTGGTTATGGCTAAGCACCCGGTGGCGATTTATGAAGATAAAGATCAAAAGTTGAGAGCCATGCAGAATGTTGAGCTGAATAAGTTTTGTGATGGGACATTGCAGAAGGTATTGTCTGGTTTGAAAGACACGCTGGCTGCTGACATGAAGAGAAAGTCAAAGAAACGTGGTCTAAGATTAAATGACAGAAAGCTGATAGTGGAGTTCATCTCAAAGGTTGAATGGAGACTAACGAACAGAAAGAGTATTCGAAGATTTGAGATGAAGCTCGGACTGAAGGATTGAAAGACTGAAGACTGAGTGATCTCAAGCCTGAAAAAGGCCCAAAGGTCACCTTTGGTGACAATGTCCAGGGATGCTGGCTACAAGATTAACTTTAATGAGCACCTGGGATACATAATGGATCCCCAAGGCAAAGTTGTGCTGTGTGCACAAAGAAAGATGGAGTATATGTAGTAGATATGAAATCTACTGATCGAACAACTGAAACCTGTTTCATCTCAAGAAGCAATGCAGACCTCAACTAGTTTTGGCACAAAAGGCTATCACACCTGAACTTCAAGAATATCAACAAACTCTGTATGAAAGAGTAATTACAGGGTTGCCCACTATAACTTATGTTAAGGATAAACTCTGCACATCTTGTGAGAAGGATAAGCAAAGAAAAAATCTTTTAAATCTAAACGTAATTTCTTAGTTGATACTCCTCTCTTCTTAATCCACATGGATTTGTTTGGACCTGTTTGTGTCTAAAGTCTAGAAGGTAGAAGATACACTCTAGTAATGGTGGATGAGTTCTCCACGTACACTTGGGTGATTTTCCTAAGGACCATAGGATAGGCTACCAGAGAAATTATTGGGTTTATCAAAAAGTTGGAACTTCTAAACTCTGCCCTAGTCAAGCAGCTTAAGCGCGATCATGGTACTGAATTCAAAAACAGTACTCTTGAGGACTTCTGTGAAGAAAAAGGAATTTCTCAAAACTTTTCAGCTGTAGGAAATCCACAACAAAAAGGAGTTGCTGAAAGGAGAAACAGAATTCTAATAGAAGCTGCTCGGACTATGCTGTGTGCGCCAGGTTTGCTTTCATCAATTTGGGCTAAAGCTGTCAACACTGGCTGCTTCACTCAAAACAGATCCTTAGTGGTGAATAGGTTCAATAAGAAACCCTATGAATTAATAAAGGGAGAAAGCCAAATATAAGTTATTTCCATGTGTTTTGATGCCCTTGCTTCATTTTGAAGCAAAGACATCAGCTAGCCAATTTTGAACCCAAAGCTGATGAAGTAATGTTTGTTGGATACTTAGCAATTTTTAAAGCCAACATAGTATACAACTCCAAAAGAAAGGTCATAGATGAATCTATCAATGTCACCTTTAAAGAGTCTACACATCCTTCTTCCAAAGCTGTTATTGAATAAGTTTCAAGAGATTTCAGCTTTGACGATCTTATGCATTCCAATGCTGAAGAAAGGACTCAAAAGCTTTCCCATCACCCAGAGTGGACCCTATTAACCATAATCGACATGATGATGATTATGTTAATACACCCTGTGTGAATAAGTGTACTGATACAGTACATGTACCATGTCCAGAACCAATCAATGCTGATTTCCCTGGATAATCTGCTGATGTGTTCAACAACAATGGTTCATCCTCAACAAATGAACAGGCACAAGATGTCAGTGTGTCTAAGAATCTTGAGAGCTGTTCAGTAAGACCTGGTGAGAATGAAACTGATATAGAGGAATCTTCATTGAGACATTATCCTAAGTGGATCAGGTGTCACCCAAATGATTAAATTATTGGTGACATTAACAAAGATGTACAGACAAGGTGGGACAGTCTTGGAAACTTGTATATGTTTTCAAGTTTTGTTTCCCTAATGAAGTCAAAGAGAGTAGATGATGCACTAAAAGACGCCAATTGGATCACTGCCATGCAAGAAGAACTCAATCAGTTTGAGCGAAACAAAGTATGGCAGCTGGTCCCTGTACCTAAAGGTAAAACAATCATTGGCACCAAATGGGTTTTCAAAAACAAGAGGCAAGACATGTTGCTCAAGGGTATATACAAGAAGAAGGTATTGACTATGATGAAACATTTGCTCTAGTGGTCAGGCTAGAGGCAATTCGTTTGTTCCTAGCTTATGCTACTCACAAGAGCATAAAGGTATTACAAATGGATGTAACGAGTGCATTTTTGAATGGTAAGCTGGAAGAAGAAGTATATGTCAAGCAACCACTAAGTTTTGAAAATGAAACTCATCTAGAATTTGTCTATAAGTTGGACAAAACACTCTATGGTCTAAAACAAGCACCAAGAGCCTAGTATGACACTTCTTACTAATTTCCTTATGAGCAATGGATATCCCGGAGGTAAAGGTGATACTACATTATTCATAAAGAAAGTGAAAACTTATATTATGCATGTTCAAATTTATGTGGATGACATAATATTTGGTTTTACTAATGAGCAGTTATGCAATAATTTTTCACTACTCATGAAATCTAAGTATGAAATGATTATGATGGGTGAACTTACTTTATTTTTTAGGATTGCAGGTTAAACAAACCTCAAATGGAATTTTCATAAATCAAAGAAAGTATACATTAGATCTTTTGAGTAAGTTTAAATTTGATCAATGTTCTCTCACCAAAACCCCAATGGCAACCAATGTAAAATTAGATACTGATACCTGTGGAAAAGCTGTTTTAGTAACAGCTTATAGAGGTATGATTAGGAGCTTGCTATATTTAACTGCTAGCAGACCAGATATTATGTTAGCCACCTGTTTATGAGCTAGGTTTCAAGCTGATCCAAAGGAGTCACATCTAGCTGCAGTAAAAAGAATCTTCAGATAATTAAAGGGTACACCAGGTTTCGGTCTTTGGTATCCCAAAGACTCCAGCCTTAAACTAATTAGCTATTCACATTCAGATTTTGCAGGTTGCAGGCTAAATAAAAAGATCACAACAGGTGGACGTCAACTCCTTTGTGGAAAGTTGATCAGTTGGTGCAGCAAGAAGCAGAATTCAATCTCTACTTCTATTGTTGAAGCTGAATACGTTGCTGCCGGAAGCTGTTGTGGACAGGTTCTATGGATGCAACATCAGCTTGAAGATTATGGTCTTGTATATAGGAAAATTCCTATTCTGTGTGATAATACAAGTGCCATAGCTATCTCCAACAATCCAGTCTTCAACTCTAGAACAAATCATATTGAGGTCACACATCACTTCATAAGGGATCGTATCCAAAAAGGTATTGTGGAGGTAACATTTGTTCCCACAGAAGAACAACTTGCAAACATCTTCACCAAATCTCTTGATGAAAACAGCTTTAATCACCTTGTATGCAGGTTGGGAATGTTAAACAAAATTGACTAAGTGTCATTGGTGTTCTAAAGTCACTTAACCAAATCTGATAAAATTTAATAGAACAGCTTTGACAGAACAGGTTTCATTTGTTCTGCACTTACCCAGTTTCTTAAAATTGGAACTGGTTTGACAAAATAAGTTTTTCTCTACAACCAGTTCTGTTGCTTTAACTTGAAACCTGCTCACTCTATATTCTGTCATAACAAGGCTAAGCCTTGTAATCTGTTTAGCTATTGAACAGGTTTCACACTGAAACCTGTTCTCATGTAACTGCACAAGTTTGAACAAAACAGGTTATAGAATAATCAGCTTGCGATGAAACATGTTCATCACATGTTTGAACAACGGCTTTGAACATCAGCTTTTAATTAACATTACTTCTCATTTAAGTTATTTAAATTATGTTTTTAATTATCTTAATTACCTGTAGATATTGTGTGTTACGTGTGTTAGTGGAGAAAAAGGTCAAGTTGTTCGGACAAACGTGCTGACAATCAAGCCCACCAACTAAGTGGCAAACTTAACCATTCCCAAAAACTACATTGGGAAAGGTTATGAACAAATGGTGGATTTTCTGCAAGCTCATCCCCTCAACTATGCTATGATTACTAACCCTGGTGTCATGTACCAGGAGATGGAGTATGAATTTTGGTACACTTGCTCCTACAACCCTGCTACCAAAACCATAAGGGGAACCATTCTTAACACTTCCAAAACTGTTGAGATCACTGTAGCCCTTCTCCAAGAAGTTCTTCATTTCCCTGTTGTTGATAAATATGACAAACCTCAACCGGAGAATGAGCAAATGGGAAATCTACTACGCTACTGTGGTGTAGCAGAACGAAGATTGGGTGCAACCTTGTTCAGAAACGAATTAGCACCAACTTACAGCTTTCTCTTTGCCTCAGTGGTAATGAGTCTAAGCTACAAAGTTGGTTCCTTTGATCAGCTCAGCAGGGATGAAGTGCAAGTAGCCCTACAGTTTGTGGGTGGGACCACTCTCAACATGCCCAAATGGTTCTTTTCAAATCTGAGATCCTTTGGGAAGCAAGAACAGCGTCCAGCTGCTGTTAGATATCCTAGATTTTTGAGCTTGATCTTCAAACATGTTTGTGGTGAGCACTTGTAAAACACTCAACCTTACTTGACTATTGCATCGTTTCCTGTCGTAGGAAACATGGTATTTTACACCCCAGTTCTTGCTGATGAACCTCCTCTAGCAACACCAATGAGGAGGTTGATTGGTTTGATGGAGGACCTTCTACTCTGGAGGTGGATCCAATCACTACTCTCGCTGTAAAATCCAAATCATGGTCTAAAAAGGCAAAACGTGCCTTGAAGACTAGTGAAGCTGGGCCTGTCACCAAGAAGGCTAAAAAAGCAAAGTTTGCACCGTCAGCCTCAGTGGCGGAGGGGGAGCAGGATGGTCACCCTGGTTTATCTGTTGAAACTGAAGCCTTTGTGGCTAGTGCCTTTCTAGAACCTAAGACTATGGAACAGGTTCAACCACCTGTTTCTAGCCCAGTCACCCCACTAGTCCATGCACAACCGCCTACCTCCTTTCCTTAATCCCCCAATGTATCCTACTCCAGGCAAAGGAAAAAAAATCCTTCGCCAAAAAGAAAACGTCCACCACTTAAACCAGCCCATCTGAACCCTCTCAACAGGAGTCAGTGGCAAAAGAGGTCACACCTACTGCATCCCCTTCTCCTCTTTTGGGAGGAACAGCCCCTATGGAGTATCCCTCACTTCATACTGAGTCTACCCTGAGTCCGCCTGAATCCTTTGGTTCCTCACAAAAGGAGCCAGTCGTACAGAAGGAGTCAACCACATCAACTATTCCAGCCTCTCAACAGGCAAAGAATATTGAATGACAGGAGTTCACTCAACTCCATACTGAGTCCACACAATCCCCCACTCATATTTCTTCTTCACATTCTGAGTTTAGACAAGGTGCCAAAGCTGCCGGTGAAAGCCAAACAGCAGATCAGCCTTCTCCTTCTGCTCCTCATGACGAATCTGTTTCATCCCCAAAGCTGCTAAAGGACTAACTCCCTAAGCTGATGAGCCTCAGGGTATGGAACAACCCTTTGGTGAAGCTGCTCCCCAAGTGCAAATTCGATCATCAGCTTTTACCACAGATGATGTTGAAATGCATATCTCCTCTCCCCATAAAGAGGTGCCTCAAAACCAAGGCACTACTAAGGTAACCACCCAAGGTCTTGATGAAGGTGTTACCATGCCAGTGAAATCTGAAACGCCACCGTCCCATACAGCCTCGTCTCATGAAGCAGTTTCAGCCACTACTGAAGGTACCCTTGACCTTTCCAAACTGGATCACTTAACTTATGCCCAGGCAATGGAACTTCTTTCAAATCTACCTCTAACAACACCTAGTGACCCTCATACCCCTCACTCATCACCCTTACATTTCTCACCATGCACACAATCTAAACAATCCACCCATACTCCTCCATTCCCCAAAGATCTTTCTTTGAAGGAACAACTTTCAGTGCTGTCCAACAAAGTTAGCTCTTTAGAGACCTCTATGACTATACTTCCATCAACCATTGCAGACTCCGTGTCTACACAGCTTAAGGGATTTCTTTATTCATTCAAATCATCCTTTCCATCCCCCTGCTCCCTAGCCTGACTATTCCTCATAGTTGCCTGCACTCCCTGCACAGCTGCAACAGCTCTCATCCTCCCTTTCCTCAATTCTATCTAACCAACGGGTTCCAACCTAACAGCTGTTTCTCAACAACTGTCAGGTATTGCTGAAACCTGCTCTACCACTCTGCCCTCCACGCTAGCCTCTCTAAATACCTTAGTGGTATCCCTGTCGAACTATATGGCAGCAGGCTTTGATGATATGCATGAGTCTCTTGAAATAACTCTTGCACGACTTCAAAGTCTGGTGTTCACTGACACTGACAGGGCTGCTATTTCCCAGCTTTCCACCATTGCCAATTCCCATTCTTCTTCCCTTGAAACATATGTTACCCAGTTAGCAGAGGTCAAGAACAACCTGGCTTTCTTAGTACGTAGCTTGGTTGGATCAAGACCTATTACCAAACATGCTGCTACCAAGCCTGTTGGATTCGTTCCTTCAGGCAGACCTGATGTTGAAGGCTCTGTGGCATCTCCTTCAAAGGGGGAGTAATTGGCCTCGAATACAAAGTCTAAGGGGGAGAATTCTTCATCTCCCTCTAAGGAGAAATCAGCTTCAGTTGGCCAAGCAGCAGGTCATTTGCAAACTGGTGTTGCTGCAGGTACTTCCACAGTCTCTGAGACAGTTGCTGAGCCTACTCTGGCTAGATCTCCAAGCCCTGCATCATCTAATGGGGAGGAATCTTTTCCTGGAGACAGGCCAAGCAAAAGAAGATAATTAATATTGGAATAATCTGAGGATGAAGAAGAAGACGAAACTGAAACAACTCTGATTAGAGCAGCAAAAGGCAAAGGGAAGGCTACTGTGGACACTGATGATCAAAAGGCCCTTCAACTTAAATATGACAAAGCTCAAGCTAAAGACATGAGTCTTCCACAGGACACTTATTATCAGTGGAAACAAGAGCAGGCTGAGATCTTTGAAATAAAGAAGAAGGAGGCAGCGTCTATGAAAGCTGCTAAGCCCTTTGCAGCCAAGGAGGCAAAAAGAATCAAAATGCCTTCCTTAGATGTTCAAAAGGAAGCTGATGTAAGCTGCCAATGAGTCTGTCAATGGGAAAGAAGTGGTAAAAGAACATGGTTCACAGGTCTTAGTGACCAAGACAAAGCCTGTCCTCATCAGCAAATGCACAATTATACTTTGACAATATGGCAAGGAAGAAGTTCTTTGATGTAGCAGACAAAACACTTGCGAAAGAAACAATAGTCAAAGTTGTTCCCATCTCAAAAAAAGTTAAACAGTTGAGGCTTTAGATCACACAGCTCGGTGCAGATGGTTCTGAATTGGAAGCTTATGAATCCACTGATATTGAAAACATGGCATATGTTAAGAAGCTGATGGAGAAAGTGAGATCAAAATCTGAAACTGCCAAAACTGTCAGGGCATATGTTAAGAAGCTGATGGAGAAAGTGAGAGATCTAGGCTTGATCTTAGAAGAAATGGTCAAAGGTACCTCACAAGTAGAACCTAAGATCAAGGCTAGAAAACAAAAGAAGGATTCAGAGCTTGAGGAGCTGGTCATGATGATTGAGCAAGGGATGTACATTGTTGAGATCAAAGGAGTTGAACAAAGTCTACCCAAAGGTGTTGAACCTGAAGAGGGAAAATTTGTTGAAGAGCCTGAAGTAGGGGTATTCTTTGTGGATCCCGTGGCAAAGAGAATGTGTTTCCAGAGAGCTTCAAATCTCCATAAGGCTGGTCTTAAGCAAATCATTGCCTTCAGACTCTCAAATGCCTTTAAACAACATGCAAGATGGGAGTTATCATTTGGGAACAGCTTAAAGTCTTCTACAGAAGAGAAGAACTCGAGATTCCAGATTTCATGTTCCTCAAAAGTGAATTAGAAGACATTGATGCCACTCTAGAACGGGCTCAAAAGAAGGCTGAACAACAAGAACTTCAAGGTCCATCTATTGATGAGTAGATGAACAATGGAAGCTGTCCATCGGTTTGACACGCTTACCATTATTTGCTCCCAACTTCAACAGTCCAAATGTGTTAAAATTTTTATTTGTACATTAGTTGTACATTAATACATTTGTTGTAATGTATTTCAGTACATCAGTTGTACTTATAAAAACAAATGTTGTATCTATCAATATCAGTATCTATACACTGTTCTTTTATCTTACTTTAATGTTATACTATTAATTTTGCAACTGTAATGTAAAAGTATATAGTTATCATTGATAAAATCAGCTTAGGATGGATATTGCACATAAGAGGAGATTGTTAGGCACAAAAAGGCCTCAATCAAACTTGCTATGTCATAGGGGGAGATTTTCAATCAAACCTGTTTGATACACTTAAAGGAAAATCTAAGACTGTTCTAAGTGCCTTATTAAATCCTGATAAGTGATATGCAAAATCATCCTAAGACTGTTTACCCTGTTACATTAGTTGTAACCTGACAGATTACCTAAGCTGTCAAAAACTGTTGGACAGGTTTGGCATAAAATTGTCTACGCTGTTCATGACTGTTGAACAACTTTGACCCAAACTTAGTGTTCTTTTCTTTGTGAAATGGTATTACACATTAAGGAATTTCTTTCCATGCCTTCATGTAAAGTCCTGGACGTCTAAATCAGTTTTCAAGTCGAAGATAATGGGGAAAATCAGAAGCTGCTTTCACTGCCTAAGCTGTTTTGATACATGAAGACAAAGAGGATATTTGAAATGGGTGATAGACCATTTCTAATATCTGAATGGTTATACATGAAGAGGAAAGGATTTAAGTTTACATTCCTATTTAAGGTAAAGCGGCATGCAACAGAGACAAAAAGGAAAAGACAAAGATTCTTTTACAAATGGACAAATTCTGTTTTGTCAGAACATGCTATAAAGGTACCTTGTCTTTTTGTAAGCACTCCACTATCTCTGCATCCAATGAGGAAGTTTCACTGAGATTCTATGAGTGAGTATAAAATGAAGCTTCTAAGGAATGATAGATAACCAAGAGAGAGATATCCAAAAGATCAGAACGTGCAAAAAGAATTGTGTTTTCATGCATGCAAGTTCTGATGTTCAACTTAATAAAGAATAGTTATAGTGTGTCCAGGTTGTTCTTATTCAAAGTTTTTCAACTGTGTGTCTTGTAAAATCATGAGTGCATCTTAGTGTGTAAATTAATTGTATCTATTTTGAGTCAGTCTTAGATTAGTTGATCATCTGTTGTTTCTTTCATCTCTGTTTGAACTATTCCACAGTTCAAACATGTTTCTAATTAACACTTGTTAACATATACATAAAAACTTTGAGAGAAAGTGTGTTGAATTTTAATTTGCTGTATTCACTCCCCACCCTCTACAGCTTACTGCAACATACTTGGGAAACTTGTTGGGACCTACAACTGGTATCATAGCAGTTTAGAGTGTGTGTCAACTTTAGATCTCCCATAACTCCTTATTTCCCACCACGGACAACGGTGCTGCCATCTCCTCTTCTTACTATGTTAATGGGTCAATGACAAAACCCCCAAAGTTCTCAAATAAAGTGTTTAGATCATTCGATTCATCATTAAGCTCAGATGACTTCATAGAAGTATTCTTTTGAGGATCGGGTCCTGAAATGGCATTTCCAGGAGCCATTATAATGCCTTCATCGAATTTGACATTCATGCTCTCATTGACAATCTTCGTGCGTTTGTTATACATTGTAACAACCTAACTTTTGACCAGTTATGTAATGTTATTTTGAGATAATAATATAATTTTTTATATTATTTGTATTGCAAATATTAATTAAAGAATGAAAATTTATTAAGTAAATATAATTTTAAATTATATTTATGATATAATTAAAATGATTAGAATAAAGAGATGAAAAATACAAAAGTTTAGTGGGTTAAATAACAAATGAGACCAAAATTATATATAAAAGCCTAGAATAATGATCATTTAAGATCATTTAACACCAAATTTCTTTCTCTCTCTACTCTCTCTCTACATTCATACGGCCACCATCAAGTTTCATCAAATTGTTGCAATTAATTGATGAATTGAAGACTAAAAGAAGTTATAATCATTATCAAGAATTTCGAAGTTTCCTTGGATTGGCCGGTTATTATCGGCGATTCATAAAGGACTTCTCAAAGATTGCTGTGCCGCTTACGATGCTAACACGAAAGAATACTCCTTTCGTTTGGTCCAATAAGCAGCAAGAGGTATTTGATATTCTGAAGCAAAAGTTGATTCAAGCGCCGATCCTAGCTTTGCCAGAAGGTAATGATGATTTCGTTGTCTATAGCGATGCCTCTGGTACTGGCTTAGGATGTGTTCTGATGCAAAGGGGAAAAGTAATTGCCTATGCTTCAAGGCAATTAAAAGACTATGAGAAAAGTGCACCAACTCATGATCTTGAGTTGGCTGCTGTTACCTTTGCGCTGAAGATCTGGCGTCACTATCTATATGGGACTCGGTGTCAGTTCTACACCGATCATAAGAGTCTCAAATATCTTTTCACTCAAAAAGATCTGAACATGAAGCAACGTCGGTCCTTGGAGCTTATCAAGGATTATGACTGCGAGATCTTATATCATCCCGGCAAAGCAAATGTTGTCGCGGATGCGTTGAGTAGAAAAGTATATCCAGAAAAGTGCTGTTATGCCCTAACTCCATTTATATTCTCTTCTGATCTTATTGAAGATATTCGAGTTGCTCAAACTGAAGCGCTGAAAGAAGAGAACTTAGATTCTGAAAATCTAAAAGGGCAACTACAATTTCTGACTCTGAATCATTTGGGACTTCACTGTCTCAAGGGAAACCGAATCTGGGTTCCTAAGTATGGTTCAATCCGTAGCACTCTTCTATCCGAAGCTCATCAGTCCAAGTTATCTATTCATCCTGGCAGCTCAAAAATGTATTTTGATCTGAAAGCTGATTACTGGTGGCCAGGAATGAAGAAAGACATCGGAAAATGTGTTGAAAGCTGCAAAGTATGTCAGATGGTTAAAGTAGAACACCAGAAGCCCTTCGGGGATATGCAACCACTGCCAGTTCCTGAATGGAAGTGGGAGCATATAACAATGGACTTCATTACGAAGCTGCCAAAGACCAAAAGACAACACGACTCTATCTGGGTAGTCGTTGATCGTTTAACGAAATCAGCACATTTCATTCCAATGAAAGAAACTTATTCTCTGGATAGATTGGCACAGTTGTACATCACAGAAATTATTTCTCGTCACGGTGTACCAAAGTCTATTGTATCTGATCGTGATAGTCGCTTCACATCCAGATTCTGGCAAGCACTACAAGAAGGGATGGGTACTCGGATTTCTATGAGTACTGCTTATCATCCAAATGCAGATGGCCAGAGTGAGCGTACAATCCTAACTATTGAAGATATGCTTCGTGCCTGCGTTCTAGATTTAGGTGGTAACTGGGATGACCACTTGCCGTTGGTCGAATTCTCATACAATAACAGTTATCATTCAACAATCAAGATGGCTCCTTTTGAAGCTTTGTACGGAAGAAAATGCAGAACTCCTACCTGTTGGCGCGAAACAGGTGAATCGCCAATAGCAGGACCTGCCCTTCTATAGTTGACTCATGAAAAGATTCAACTAGTTAGAAGGAATATTCTTGAAGCTCAAAGCAGGCAGAAGTCATATTATGATAATCGGCATAGATCAATCAGTTTTGCAGTTAACGATTGGGTGATGCTGAAAGTATCCCCAATGAAGAATGTGGTTCGGTTCATTAAAAGAAACAAGTTAGCTCCGAGATTTATTGGTCCGTTCAAGATTGTGGAAAAGATTGGGAATCAGTCTTACCGTCTTGATCTACCAGCGGACTTAGCTGGAATACATCCTGTATTCCATGTTAGTCACTTGAGAAAGAGTTTAGCTGATGAAAGAGAAGTGCAGATACCACACGTTAACTTGCAAATTGATGAGAAGCTTCACGTGGTTGAAGAGCCAGAACGTATTCTGGACTCGAAGACCAAAAAGCTTCGGAATAAAGAAATACAGATGGTGCTTGTCCAGTGGAAACACCATAAAGGTTCGCATCAGTCTTGGGAATCCAGAGATGTCACGAAAGCAACATATCCCAGTCTGTTCGAACATAGCTAACTTCGGGGACGAAGTTTGTGCGTGGTGGAGCCCATTCTGTAACAACCTAACTTTTGACTAGTTATGTAATGTTATTTTGAGATAATAATATAATTTTTTATATTATTTGTATTGCAAATATTAATTAAAGAATGAAAATTTATTAAGTAAATATAATTTTAAATTATATTTATGATATAATTAAAATGATTAGAATAAAGAGATGAAAAATACAAAAGTTTAGTGGGTTAAATAACAAATGAGACCAAAATTATATATAAAAGCCTAGAATAATGATCATTTAAGATCATTTAACACCAAATTTCTTTCTCTCTCTACTCTCTCTCTACATTCATACGGCCACCATCAAGTTTCATCAAATTGTTGCAATTAATTGATGAATTGAAGACTAAAAGAAGTTATAATCATTATCAAGAATCATCAATTGACAAATTTGAGGTAATTCTTGAGCTATATTTCAAGATTTTTAGAGGTTTGGTTCGGTTTTGATAAAAACCGAAACCAAAGATTTAAAAACATGAATTTTAAGTTGCATGTTTTAGATCTTAGTAGATTATGATGAATTAATGATAATAAATGTAACAGAAACAAAAATCGGTGATTAGATTGTCCAAAATAAGAAGAAATCGGAATTGTTGTTAAAATATGTGTTCTTGAGAAAATTATGAGTTTTTGGATTATCTTGGTCAAATTAAGATGTTTTTGATCAAAGAAATTATATAAAAACATTCAAATAATGATATTACAACATTATAATACATTGCATGTCGATATAAATGAGTTTTAGTGAAATTTGACAAAAATCCGTATGAAGAACACCAAGAACACCAAGAACAAATCTGGAAATTTATGAACATGAAGGATCCGAATTCGGATATGTCCGAATTCGGATGATGCACCACTTCGGTTCCCAATTTGGATTCTAATTCGGATCTGGCTTTGATCCCAGTTTCGGATGAAGCATGTTTCGGATCTTACATTTCGGATGCCTTCAAATTCGGTTCATAGGTTCTCAATTCGGATAGGTCCAATTCGGATCCAAGATTTCGGATTGAAGTACATAGATCCGAATTCGGTTGGCCAGTTCGGTTCGGAGGTGTCCGGATCCGGATGATCCGAATCCGGGTGGATCCGAAATTGATGGCCCGAAACCCAATTTTATATTTCAATTAAATAAATGATTATATGCATATGCTTTTTAGTTATATATATGATAGAGAAAACTTATGAGAATTTAATGAAAGATTGACAAGATATCAGTTATTAGAATCAGATAGAATTACAGATTTTAATGACCAAAAGAAATAATGAAATTCCATGATAATGATGATGATACAGATGATGAAATTAACATGATATTATCATGAATGAATTTGAACAGGTTCAGTTAATATCTGAACAAAGATTTAAAGACTTAAAGACTTGAAAGCGGGTCTCTGATTTGAAAAGAATTGACAGATTACAGATTGACAAAATCCTGAGATAACTCAGGTGGCAGATTCATATATCTGTTTGACCAAGACCCAGACCTGTGAGTTATAGATATTCAGATTGAACATGCATAGATCCGGTTGAGATATATTGCTGCTGTTAGATTTATTGACATTCATTTATCAGCTGGATTGAGACCTGTGCACACCATGGATGGGTGTTGCCCAGTGGATCATGATAGCTATTTGATTATCTTATCATATTGCATTTAATATTGCTTCAGACTTTGCCTTATGATTCATTGCTATCATGACTTCTAAGACATATGCTTCCATTATTGATCAGACCTTTGATAGATTGATTCAGCTTGACTAGCCCTTATGGTCTATTGTTCTAGACCCGGCTATTTCACCAGTTCTTATGAATTGGTTATGACCTCCGATGTTCCGCCATATTGACTTACTGGTAGCTAGCCCAGTATGTGGCTGATCCCCACGATTTAAGCGTGAGTGTGGCTTGAACATCATCTGATCTTATGATACTATATCTCAATCATGAGGGCTGTAGCGGCAGCCAAGACATATCACGCTAAGACTAATGACTCCGCTTGACACGCATGTTGATATTGAAAATCTATAAACTCACTAAGCGTTGCTTACAGATATTGCATTAATATTTTACAGGAAAAGCCAAAGGAAAATCACCTGCAGGACCTAGTACTTAGGTCATTCAAGATCCAAGTTTTGAAGATTTTCTAGACCACTACTCAACAAATCTTTCTGGTACTGATTGGAAGACAACAATTGTGGTGGTTCTGGGTAGATTTGATGTAATGTATGATATTATGATTAGATTAGATGTTACCCTTTTATAACTTTATTTTGAAATATGTAAACTTAATCCTAACCTTGTATGTACATGTAATTTTATTATTCCGCAATTTAATTACCCTATCTTAGTATGGTTGATATCGTATTGCTATTTGTGGGACCTAGACTCTGAGGACTGACCCGGAAAGGGAGGTCTTCACATACATTCGGAAAGCCACAGATTCCTTGGAGTAGCCTATAAAGATTCCTTCATCTACATTCTGGTTGAATTTCCCCAGATTGTCTTTATCATTTAGAATGAAATATATGCAACCAAAGACATGGAAAATTTTAACATTAGGAATTCCTTTATTAATCAATTCATATGGCGTCTTTCTAAAGCGTTTGTTTACTATTGATCTGTTTTGGGTAAAACACGCAGTTGCTACAGCTTCAGCCCAGGGGAATAATGGCATGTTAGAATAGGCTGGCATCGTCCTTGTAGATTCAACCAGGGTACAGTTTCATCTTTCAACTACACCGTTTTGTTGAAGGGTACGAACATCTGAGAATTGATGGGTTTTCCCTAAAAAACTACGAAAGATCTCTAATGACTTGTTCTTAAATTCAATACCATTATCAGATTTAATGGTCTGGACAGACATCTGTAACTTGAATTGAATTTTGCGAAGGAAGTCAATTGTGATGTCTATAACTTCAGATTTAGATCCCAGAAAGAAAACCCACGTGTATCTCGAGTAATTATCGACGATTATAAGAACATAATTTTTCTTGTTGATATTCTGTACTCTCATTGGCCCACAGAGATCCATGTGAAGCAGTTCCAGTGGTTTGGTTGAAGAGTGTTCAACTTTTGATTTATGTGTAGCCCTCATCATCTTCCCTTTCTTACAAGCTGTAACATCTGACATTAAACCAGGTTAGCAACTATGACCTAATCAGTATTTGCTAGCCAATTATAAGCTAATCAGTGGTCATTAGCAATTAATCAAAGTGATTAACAATGTTCATGAAGAAAATCAACTCAATTAGAATCAAATGCATTGGTGCGATAAATCGGGAAATCAATTAATCCGATCAATTAATGATATGTTGGATTATTTCAACTAAGTACATAATGAATCTATGATTAGTGACACTAATCATATACTAATACACTTACTTAACATTAATTATGCAAGACTAAAACAATTCATTAAAACAATGCATCCAAAAGTATTTATGAAATTACAAGAAAAGGGAAATACAAGAATACATTTCTAAATACTTATATACAAAAAAAAAATTACATCATAATACCCCCATATAGGCCGTCTCTATGGAGTACACAAGGACCATAAATTGTATTTTTTTTTTACTCAACATTTCACTATCAAATCCTCTTTTTTCAACTCACAAAGATTTTACACTACTCTTCATCATTTTACCACCTTTTTCTCCTCTATAAATAAGACCCCAATTCCTTACATTTTCTTCACACCTTCAAAGCACAAATACTCTTCTTTTTCCTCTCCAAAAACCGGCCACACACAACACACCATTTTCTTTCAAGTGTTATTCATTTTGCAAGGTGTTCTTGGTGAAACCTTTGAAGATCCAACCTTCTACTCATTTTCATTCTTCTAAAACATCAAAGTAAGTAAATACTAACCCATTATATCTTATATATATGTTTATATAAGTCTTGCATAATATATATAATCACCAACAACAACAAGTTTCATAAAAACTCACGTTTATAAATCACTAGTTTTTGTTTTTAAGTTGTTTTCTTCAAATGTGTTTATAAATATATAAACAGATCATGTAAGTGTAAATATCATGAAAACAAGTCATATAAATGTGTTTTATAACTTTTATACATGTAGTCTTTGGATAAACAACAAGAATCACAAGTTATTTCCAGTTTATGAAATACGGAATTTCGGCAGAAATGTTGCATCAACTTTGAAAAATCATAACTAATTCATAACTTAACAAAAAGAGTTGATTCTTGTCTCAAAAGTTAGATCTATGTCTTAGCTAATAATCTGGAAGTTCTCATAATTTATTATGGAGTTTAGAACCCCCAGATATTATTTGGGAACCCGAAAGTTTGACAGTTCAAAAATGGCCAACATAGGGTTTTAACAAGCTTTTTCCCTAACCTAAATACCTCGAAAAATGGCCGTTCTTGGCTTTAAAAATTCTTTGTATATAGTAGTTTAATTTCAAGAAAACCAAAGCCTAAATCATTTTGGAGCTTGTTCAAAAACAACCTCAAAGTAGGCCGAAAAACCTTCGAAGAGCTGGAAAATTATACATATATAAACTTGACGTTTTAAGTTGGTTTTATTTATAAACTTGTAACGTTGGGTGATTTAAGAAAGAAAAACCTATATATATATATATATATATATATATATATATATATATATATATATATATATATATATATATATATATATATATATATATATATATATATATATATATATATATATGAGAGTTATTAAGTCCCTATTATCATTTAGGACTCGATAAAACACATCCGGTGCATCAAGAATCAAACAACGTAAACTTGCATTTTTCGTGAATATTTTGCCATTACACGCTCGATGAGTCTTCATAGCCTATTTTCACACTGTTATGTTTTGGCGTTAAAATACATGCTACGTTTTCATATGGACACGGAAACTACTTCATTTCTATTATGTATTACACATGTGGTTCCATCAGCCGTCAAATAACGAACCGTTAGTTACATTTATTTGTAAGCGTGAATATATTGTGGATAGATCTATCAGGAGTCGTGTCCCCCATTCGGGTTAGACTTACCGGCTAACGGCGGATGCATATATATTTAACTTTACGGTATTACGTTTGGGAATACCGCACAGGGCAAACTCATAATTAAGTTTCGGTTGCATGATGGTTTATATGTAATACCTAACATTGAATTTATGATTTTATAAATTCAAATTCAACTGTTGATGTCCATACAAGTCAAATTTACGTGTAAACCTATGTGGTCACCAACAATTTTGTTGACGTATTTTAGCGTGTATTTTCAGGAAATTAAGGCAAATGCACCGCATCGGAAGTATTTTCAAGCTTTCGTACTTTTGGAGTCGCATTACTTTTCAAACCATCGAAGACTTATTTGCATTATTTTGGTTAATTTAATTATGTATTTGAATCTCTGTATCTTACGAATTACTCTTTATCATTTCCGGGCTATGTAAAACATTTCTATATTTTGAAGTTATATCGATGTAATTTGAAAATGTCCATATAGTGGTCGTTCATTATGATTATGGTTATGCTTCCGCGATGTCACGCTTCATTGCCAACCGGGGTAACGGTGTGTGACAGATTGGTATCAGAGCCATAGTTATAGTGAAGGAGGTTGCATTAGTACGCTAGACTATAACTGCACTTAAGTTTTATTGATTTTTGAAAATATTTTTTAACTAACTAAAAGACAATAAATGGACCGTGATAGCCGAATACGTGTCGAACAACACCATCATCATCTTGTCCGATTCTGAGGATGAGTACACCCCCATGAGCCCCAAAGTCACTGAGGTTTTCACTGAAGGAGAACCGTCTGAAGAAGAGGACCCCTCCGAAGAGCCGATGGAGGAGTCAGAAGAGGAGCCCATGGCAGAAGACAACGCCGGAGAGGATCCACCACCCCCGGTGATCCCCACCTACACACCATATCACCCCGAGGTTCCGTCATTCAAACCGTACCGCCACCACCCCGAACGCCCCAAAGATGATGTTTACACCCCGAAAGAGGGTAATCATGCCGAGGCAGGAGTATATTCCCATCCCGGCTCCCAAACCAAGTCCGCCACCACAGCAACGACGTGCAAACGCCCGAAGATGGGGCTGGATGCCTGAGACCCTCCAAGAGTGGAGGCAGGAGGAGGGAATCCCCTCCCACTTTGAGATCGGAGGACCATCCTCCGCACCTACCCCACCACTTACCCAAGAACCTGCCGAACAGACCATACCACTCTTGGTAGCACGGTTTTCAAGGCACGACCTCCAAGTGCGGTTGCTTAACCAACACATTGGAGAGATGACAGCCCGTTTAGAGCGGGATGAGTTGCAAAACTCCAACCTTTACTAGGCCAACCAGCACACCCTCTCCATCCAACAGGCTTGGCTAGATGAGCTTCGGCAACGATTCGCCGAGAGCGAGGCCCGTAATGAGGAGCTGACTCAGTGCCTCAATGCACTGGAAAAGGGAGAGACCGCCGATCACTCACACACTTAGTACCCCTCCTCTATCCTTGTAATGTTAGGAAATTATTATGTAATAGTGTAGGACTTAAAATTTTCAGGTAATAACCCGCCCCAATGTAAGAAATTTAAGAATGATTAATGAAAATTGCATGTTATTTATGAATCTGTGTTTGATGATTATAGAACTTTGCCTTAACAAAAATTTAAATCTTTAAGACTCAACTTCTTACACTATGCTATTTTCATTGAACTTTAAGATAATGTCACCAAAGAGATCTATGAACACTGCCATGATAGAACAACTGGTCGCACAACGAGTGGCAGCAGCTATAGCCACCTATGAAACTGACAGAAATTGCACCGCAAACGGCGACGGAGGTGCTAGTCGCACCACGGGAGGGTCTGATTCAACCCAGAAAGGGTGTGGAATCAAAGGATTCTTAAGTTGTAAGCCTCGATACTTCAACGGAACTGAAGGTGCTATCGGACTAGTTCACTAGTTCGAGAAACTGGGGTCGGTGTTTCGTGTTAGTGGTTGCATTGAGGATGAGAAGGTCAAGTTCGCCACCCACACTCTTCAAGATGGCGCCTTGACATGGTCGAATTCTTATGCTCAATCTGTGGGAATCGATACAGCTTACCAACTCGCCTGGACCGAGTTAAAACAAATGATGACAGACGAGTACTGTCCTAGGAACGAACTACAGAAGATGGAGTTAGAGTTCTGGAATCTGGCTATGAAGGGATGGATGTAGCTGGGTACACCAACCGTTTTCATGAGCTAAGTCTACTGTGCCCACAGATGGTCACCCCGGAGTACAAGAAAAGTGAGCGCTACATTTGGGGACTAGCCCCCCAAATCCAAGGAAATGTTTCCGCATCCAACCCAACTACTATCCAGAGCGCCATTCGAATGGCGAATAATTGGATGGACCAAGTGGCCCGAAGGAACGAGGCCAAAGCCGGGGAAAACAAGAGGAAGTGGGAAGAAAAATTGGGGAATGATTCGGGTTCATAGTCCTAGAAGCCCGAAACCATCAAAGCTTTTGTTGCCGGAACTGAGTCAAGGAAGGGTTATACCGGCACTAAACCATGGTGTAACCGATGCACCTACCAACACGTAGGTCCCTATCCAACCCATTGCGGGAAGTGTAAGAAGCTCGGTCATCTGACCCAAGACTGCAAGTTTAACACCAATGGAGGCAGCAGCGGCACGCAAAGAAGCTTTTTTGAATGTGGGATCGCTGGGCATTTCAAGAAGGATTGCCCCAAGTTAAGGAACAATGGTGGAGCTCAAGGGAGAGCTTTTGTATTGGGAGCAGGCGACGCTCGTCAGGATCCCAACATAGTGACGGGTACATTCCTTCTTAATGATATGTATGCTTATGTGCTATTTGATACTAGGGCTGATAGATGATTCATATCTGCTAAGTTTAGTGAACAACTGAATGCCACTCTTTCCCCATTAGAAAATGCTTTTGCTGTAGAATTAGCTGACGGAAAGTTGATTGATGGAAATAGTATAATTAAGGATTGCACACTAAAATTGGCAGTCATCCCTTGAAGATAAACTTGATTCCTATTGAACTTGGAAGCTTCGATGTAGTTATTGGTATGGATTGGTTGTCAGACAACCATGCCGAAGTCTAATGTGGTAAGAAGGTCGTAAGAATACCACTTAAGAAAAAGAAATTCCTCACAGTCCAAGGAGAAAGAAAGAATCGCCAGTTGAACGTCATCTCTGGTTTAAGAACGCTGAAATGCCTTCGAAGAGGTTGGCAAGCAATGTTAGTTCAGCTAGTGGAAAAGGAATCGAAGGAGAACCGACTTGAAGAAATCCCGGTTGTTCGTGACTACCCAAAAGTCTTTCCTGAAGACTTGCCTGGACTTCCACCAACTAGGCAAGTGTAATTTCAGATTGACTTGGTGCCTGGAGCTGAACCTGTCGCACGAGCACCCTACCGATTGGCATCGTCAGAGATGCAAGAATTATCCAATCAGTTGCAATAACTGTTGGAGAGAGGATTCATCCGACCAAGTTCCTCACCTTGGGGAGCTCCAGTCTTATTTGTCAAAAAGAAGGACGGATCCTTTAGGATGTGTATCGATTACCGAGAGTTGAACAAATTAACGATAAAAAACCGGTACCCTCTTCACAGAATCTACGACTTATTCGATCAACTCCAAGGATCTAGTTTTTACTCTAAGATTGATCTGAGATCTGGTTATCACCAAGTAAAAGTTCGGGAAGAAGATATACGCAAGACAGCGTTCAGAACTCGTTATGGACATTACGAATTTCAGGTGATGCCATTCGGTTTGACCAACGCAACAGCCGTAGTCATGGACCTTATGAATCAAGTGTGTAAACCGTATTTAAACAAATTTGTAATAGTGTTCATTGATGATATCCTTATCTACTCTAGAAATAAGGAAGAGCGTGAGCAGCATGTGAAGTTCATTTTGGAGCTTCTAGAGAAAGAACAGTTGTACGCTAAAATCTCTAAGTGTGAATTTTTGTTACGAGAGGTCAAATTCCTAGGGCATGTGATCAATAGCCAAGAAATTCAAGTAGACCCATCAAAAATTGAGGCCATTAAGAACTGAGCAACTCCATGGACTCCCACCGAAATCCGTCAATTTTTAGGTCTTGCCGGTTATTATAGGTGATTCATTGAAAATTTCTCAAAGATAGCTGGTTCTTTAACAGAATTGACTCGAAAGGACATAAAGTACAACTGGGGTGAAAATCAGGAAACGGCATTATGACTATTGAAGCAAAGATTGTGTTGGGCACCTATTCTGTCCCTACCGGAAGGAACATAAGATTTTGTTATTTTCTGCGATGCCTCACACAATGGAATGGGTTGTGTGTTGATGCAAAGAGACAAGGTTATCACTTATGCATCGCGGCAACTTAAAGTTCATGAGGTGAACTACACGACTCACAACCTGGAGCTTGGAGCTGTGGTATTCGCTCTTAAGATATGGAGGCACTACCTTTACGGTACAAAGTGCACGGTGTTTACAGACCACAAGAGCCTTCAGCATATTCTGAATCAGAAAGAGTTAAATATGAGGCAACGTCGCTGGGTTGAGCTACTTAACGATTACGACTGCGACATTCGTTATCATCCGGGTAAGGAGAATGTTGTAGTTGATGCCCTAAGCAGAAAGGAATGGGTTAAACCTTTGAGAATCCGAGCTTTGGTCATGACTATACAGTCAAACTGGAACTCTCAAATCCGCGAGACACATGTAGAAGAGGTCAAGGAGGGAAATCCGCTAGATGAATCCTTGCGAGGAATGGATAAACAGTTTGAATTCAAGACCGATGGATGTCGGTACTTCATGAGCAGAATTTGGCTACCAAAATTCGGAGGGTTAAGGAAGCTGGTCATGGATGAAGGGCATAAAACAAGATATGCTATTCACCCAGGGTCAGATAAGATGTATCACGACCTAAAGGAAATGTACTGGCGGCCAAACATGAAGGCTGACATTGCTACGTATGTCAGCAAGTGCTTAACGTGTTTGAAAGTTAAGGCTGAGCACCAGAAGCCATCAGGATTGTTGGTTCAACCAGAAATACCCCAATGGAAGTGGGAGAATATAACCATGGACTTCATCACGAAGTTGCAAAAGACTTCTGGAGGTTATGACACCATTTGGGTGATTGTGGATCGACTCACAAAGACTACACACTTCTTGCCAATCAAGGAGACTGGTAAGATGGATAAGTTAATACGAATCTATCTTAAAGAAGTCGTCTCAAAGCATGGAGTTCCTGTATCAATTATATGAGATAGGGACAACCGGTTTAAATCAAGATTTTTGCAATCGTTACAAGAGGCATTGGGTACACGCCTAGACATGAGCACGACCTATCACCCAAAGATGGACGGTCAGAGTGAAAGAATGATTCAGACCTTGGAAGACATGCTAAGGGCATGTGTTATTGACTTTGGCAAAAGTTCGGACAGGCACCAGCCATTAGTTGAGTTTTCCTATAACAATAGCTATCACTCGAGTATTAAGACTGCTCCATTCGAGGCACTTTATGGACGAAAGTGTTGGTCACCGCTTTGTTGGGCTGAGATAGGATATAGCCAGATCACTGGACCCGAGATCATCCAGGAGACTACAGAAAAGATAGTCCAGATTCGGAACGGATTAAAGATCGCCCGGGATCGACAGAAAAGCTCTGCAGATGTTCGACGGAAGGATCTGGAATTTCAGGAGGGAGATCAAGTAATGTTGAAAGTCTCGCCTTGGAAAGGCGTAATTCGTTTTGGGAAACGAGGAAAACTAAATCCTCGTTATATCAGACCATTTAAGATTTCCAAAAGAATTGGCCCGGTAGCCTACCGACTCGATCTGCCCCCAGAGCTTAGTAACGTTCATAATACCTTCCACGTATCCAACCTTAAGAAGTGCCTCGCTGATGAAACACTCGTCATACCCATGGACGAGCTGGAGCTAGACGATAAGTTGAACTTCGTTGATAAACTCGTGGAACTAATGGACCGAGAAGTCAAGAAACTAAAGCACAGTCGGATCACGATAATAAAAGTCAGATGGAACTCTAAACAAGGTCCTGAGATTACAGGGGAACGTGAAGATCAGTTCCGGGAAAAATACCCTCATCTGTTCTCAAATACTCAAGCAGTGGAGAACACGAGCCAATTTCGAGACGAAGTTTCTTTAACAGGGGGAGACTGTAACATCCGTCATTAAACCAGGTTAGCAACTATGACCTATTTAGTATTAGCTAGCCAATTATAACCAAATCAGTGGTCAATGGTAATTAATCAAACTGATTACCAATGTCCATGAAGAAAATCAACACAATTTGAATCAAATGCATCGGTGCGATGAATCTGGAAATCAATTAATCCGATCGATTTAAGATATGATGGATTATTTCAACTAAGTACATAATTAGTCTATGATTAGTGACACTAATCATATACTAATACACTTACTTAACATTAATTATGCAAGACTAAAAGAACTCAACATTTCACTATCAAATCCTCCTTTTTCAAGTAACCAAGATTTTACACTATTCTTCATCATTTCACCACATTTTTCTCCTCTATAAATAAGACCCCAATTCCCCACATTTTCTTCACACCTTCAAAGCACAAATACTCTGCTTTCTCCTCTCCAAAAACTGGCCACATACAACACAGACACAACACACCATTTTCTTTCAAGTGTTCTTCATTTTGCAAAGTGTTCTTGGTGAAACTTTTGAAGATCCAACCTTCTACTCATTTTCATTCTTCTGAAACATCAAAGTAAGTAAATACTAACCTATTAAATCTTATATTTATGTTTATATAAGTCTTGCATAATATATATAATCACCAACAAGAACGAGTTTCATAAAAACTCAAGTTTATAAATCACTAGTTTTTGTTGTTAAGTTGTTTTCTTCAAATGTGTTTATAAATATATAAACACATCATGTAATTGTAAATATTATGAAAACAAGTCATATAAATGTGTTTTATAACTTTTATACAAGTAGTCTTTGAATGAACAACAAGAATCACAAGTTATTTCATGTTTATGAAGTACGGAATTTCGGCAGAAATGTTGCATCAACTTTGAAAAATCATAACTAATTCATAACCTAACAAAATGAGTTGATTCTTTTCTCAAAAGTTAGATCTATGTCTTATCCAAAAATCTGGAAGTTTTCATAATTTATTATTGAGTTTAGAACCCCCGGATATTATTTGGGAACCCGAAAGTTTGATAGCTCAAAAATGACCAACATAGGGTTTTTAACAAGCTTTTTCCCTAACCTAAACACCTCGAAAAATGGCCGTTCTTGCCTTTAGTAGTTTAATGTCCAAGAAAACCAAAGCCTAAATCATTTTGGAGCTTTGTCAAAAACAGTCTCAAAATAGGCCGAAAACCTTCGAAAAGTTGGAAAATTATACTTATATAAACTTGACGTTTTAATTGGGTTTTATTTATAAACTTGAAATGTTGGGTGATTTAAGACAGAAAAACCTATATATATACAAATTATCATATATGAGAGTTATTAAGTCCCTATTATCATTTAGGACTCGATTAAACACATCCGGTGCATCAACCATCAAAGAACGTAAACTTGCATTTTTCGTGAATATTTTGCCATCACACGCTCGGTGAGTCTTCATAGCCCCTATATTCACACTGTTATGTTTTGGGGTTGAAATACATGCTACGTTTTCATATGGACACGGAAATTACTTCATTTCTATTATGTATTACACATGTGGTTCCATCAGCCCTTAAATCATGAACCGTTAGTTACATTTATTTATAAGCGTGAATATACTGTGTATAGATCTATCGGGAGTCATGTCCCCCATTCGGGTTAGTCTTACCGGCTAACAGGGGATGCATATATATTTAACATTATGGTATTACATATGGGAATATTGAAGAGGGCAAACTCATAATTAAGTTTCGATTGCATGATGGTTTATATGTAATACATAACATGGAATTTATGATTTTATAAATTCAAACTCAACTGTTGATGTTCATACAAGTCAGATTTACGTGTAAACCTATGAGCTCATCTACAATTTTGTTGACGTATTTTAGCGTGTATTTTCAGGAAATTAAGGCAAGTGCACCGCATCGGATGTATTTTCAAGCTTTCGTACTTTTGGAGTCGCATTAGTTTTCAAACCATCGGAGACTTATTTGCATTATCTTAGTTAATTTAATTATGTATTTAAATCTCTGTATCTTGCGAACTACTCTTTATCATTTTCGGTCTATGTAAAACATTTCTATATTTTGAAGTCATATCGATGTATATTGAAAACGTCCATATAGTGGTCGTTCGTTATGATTATGGTTACGCTTCCGCGACTTCATGCTTCGTTGCCAACCGGGGTAACGGGGTGTGACACAAGCCACACACAACTGCTCTTTTTGAAACTTGAGGATTGGAAGGCCTTGGACTAACCTTCTTTGGCAAGGTTATTCAGATCTTTAAAGTTCCAGTGGGAATGACGTCGATGCCACAACCAAGACTCCTTTGTAGACGTCTTTGACAGTAAGCAGACATATTTTTTCATATTTAGGTTGGCCAAATCGATATAGTACCAGTTTGTCTTTCTAGCTCTAATAAGAATTTCCTTTCCTTTCCCAGATCTTATACCGCATCTGTTTGTCTTGAAATTGACCTCTAAACCTTTATCGCACAACTGACTAATGCTAAACAAATTATGACTAAGACAATCAACATAGAAAACTTTGAATTGTGATCTTGTCATATTCCAAACTTCCATAGCCTTAGATCGGACAGAACTGATCATTCCCAAACCTATCTGTCGCACAGAATTTATCTACGAAATTCGTAAGGGTGTCTCGCTGTCCGGTCATATGCTTGAAACATCTGGAATAAATGTAGCACACATGATTTACGTACAAGTCGCAGTACACAGTGGGATACCCACTTAAGAATGGGTTTTATGGTGTTAGGTAAACCATGTGCTGCAATGTTGTTGTAGGTCCCGAGAGGTTCCCAAAGTATATAGTTATAAGCTGTAGAGGGGGGGTGAATACAGCAATTTAAAAACTACACACTCTTTTCTCAATGTTTGTATGTATTATCAACAATTTGTTAATTACAAACAAGCTTGAATGCGGAATAGTTCAAGCTGAGATGACAGATACAACAATATGCTTACTAGTCTAAGACAGACTCGAACTAGTATACAATGAATACACTCACTAAGAAGCACTCACTGTGTTTACAAGACTTAAGGAACAGCTTAGGTAAAACAGCTTAGACACACAGAAGCTGTTTACAGAAGACTTGCATGCATGAAGATCACACTTGCACGTTCACTCTTGGTTTAAGCACTTAGCTTTCTTCACATCTTCTTTCTGACCTTAGAAGCTTCCTTTTATACTCACTTAGAGGATCTAAGAGAAACATCTTCATTGGACGGAATGAAAAGGAGAAGTCTTGTTGAAAAGACAACATAACCTTTTCTGCACTTTTCTGAAAAGCAGACTTGTCTTCACATGTGCAGAACTTTTGTCTTTTTACTTTGTCTACTGTTGCATTGCCTTTAACTAATTTAGGAATGTCAACTTTGCGTCTTTCTTCCTTGTAAAGGCCTTATTTTTGATATAAGAAAAAGGTCTGTCACCCTTTTTCAAATAACCTTTTGTCTTCATGTTACAGAACAGCGTGGGCAGGCTGAGCAGTTCTGTTTTCACTTTGTCTTCGACTTTGTAAACTGATCTTGTAGTCAAAAACAATACATGATGACTTGGAAACAAATTCCATAAAGTGTTTAGCCTGTTTCACAAAGAACAGGTTCTGTTCACAAAGAACAGAACACTTTAAAAATGCCCAAGCTGCTCAACAGTGTAGAGCAGCGTAGACAGTTTATGTCCAGCTGTTCAGCAGACAGAGCAGCTTGGACAAACTGTCTTAGTTGCAACACATGCAACATATAGAACAGCTTTAGACTGATATTGCAAATCATTTTCAGGTTTCAATAAGGCATATAACAGGCCTTAAATTCGACCTTCAAATGCATCAACAGGTTTGATTATAAAATCTCCCCCTCAGATGCAGAACAGGTTTGACTGAGGCCTTTTTGTGCCTAACAATCTCCCCCTATTTGCAATAACCAGTTCAAGCTGGTCCTATCAAAAATCACTGTATATTTTTACAGTACATTTGCTGAAATAAAATTACAACATTACAGTAAAGTAAAAGATCAGTTTATATATACACTGATTCTTGACTATACTAGAACAACACATGTTCTTACAAGAGTACAACTAATGTACTAATGTATTTTACAACTAATGTAAAAGCAAAAATTACAACTTATGTAATAATGTACAACTAATGTACAGAATGTACAACTAATGTACCAGGTGTTTGGACTGTTTGAGATGGGAGCAAATAATGGCAAGCCTGTCCAACTGATGGACAGCTTCCATTCTTCACCTACCCAGATGGTAGATGGACTTCATATCAGTGGAGAAGGATCCTGAACCATCCTTTCCAATTCTTCCATTGTATCCTCAATTTCCTCCATTTCACTCCTGATAATCATGAACTTGGGATCATTGAGCTCCCCTCTTTCATAGAAGCCTCTGAGCTGTTCCCAGATGGCTACTCTCCATTTGCTAGACTGCCTGAAAGAAACTGCAAGTCTGAAGGCGGTAAGTTGTCTCAGATCAACTTTGTATAGATCTGAAGCTCTTTGGAAGCACTTCTTCTGAGTTAGGGGATCTACAAAAAATGCCCCCAGCTCAGGTTCTTCTATAATTTTGCCATCCTCAAACTCTATTCCTTTAGGCAAACTATAATCAACTCCTTTTATTTCAAGGGCATAGTCGCCCTGTTCAATCTGCGCGAGGAGTACCTCCATCTCTGTATCCTTCTTTGTCCTTCTGGCCTTTATTTTGGGGCTTGTCACAGAGACACCCTCTTTTACTTCTTTTGGAATCAGGCCCAGCTCACTTACTCTTTCCATCAGCTTCTTGATGTATGCCCTGATAGTCTTAGCCGTTTCTGACTTAGACTGGCTCAGGGCAACTGCCAGTTCCACCCATTCCCTGTATCACATTTGTGCAACATCAGTGTGATTGTAGGATTCCATTTCAGGGCCTGTTGCACCCATCCTGGTGATCTGAAGTTTCCACTGTGTGCCTTTTCTTGAAATGGGAACAGCTTTGACAATCGCTTCCTTGGCAAGCCTTCTAGTAGCAACATCATGAAATTTCTTTCTAGCCAAGTTGTCAAAGTGGAATTTGGCTCTGGCAGAGGGTACTGTTGATTTGGTCACAAAGACCTGAGTACCTTTCTCTACTTCCTTCTCTTTTTCTCCTGCTGATTTCCTGGCAGCTTCCATTATTTTCTTTTGCACCTCCAAGGTAGACATTTTAATTTTCTTTGCTTCTTGGAGGGCAAAGGACTTAGCAGCTTTGGCAGATTCTACTTCTTTTCTTAATTCCTCCAGAGCTTGAAGCTGTTCATCCCTAAACTCAAAGTATTTGTGCATAGGGAGGCCCATCTCTTTGGCTCTGGTCTTGTGAAATTGCATTTCTGCCTGTTTCTGCTGCATAGGATCCTCAGCTACCTTTTCTTTTCCTTTAGCTGCTGCTTTAGGGACAGCAGCTTCAGGAATTTCTTCTTCTTCTTCTTCTTCTTCTTCTTCTGAAAAAATAAGGTGCCTCCTTTTGCTGCTAGGCCTGTCCTCAGGAATGCTCTCCTCCCCCTTAGACTGAGCAGGTTTTGAAGAGACAGCCTGAGTAGGCATAACAGCTTGAGAAGCACCTTCAGCTGCACCTGTTTCAAAAATTTCTGCTGGCTGATCAGTGTGAGTTGCAGACACTGGTATCTCCTTAGGAGAAGAAGTTTTCTCCCCCTTAGACTTAGTCTTCGAGGCAGATGACTTCTCCCCCTTTGAAGGAGATGAAGCAGCGACTTCAACACCTGGTCTGCCTGAAGACACAAAGTCAGCAGGCTTGCCAGCAGGTTTAGAGGGTTTAGGACCAACAAGGCTGTTCACTAAGTAAGCCAAGTTATCCTTCACCTCACTAAGTTGGGAAAGACAGGTTTGAAGAGAAGATGTGTGGGAATCAGCAAGAGTGGTCAACTTAAGAAGATTTTCCCTATCAGACGCTGTGAACAGCAGAGATTGCAGCTGTGCAAGATGAAGTTCTAGTGAATCTCGCACATCAGCAAGGTCTGATGATACAGAGTTGGATAGGGAACCAATGATGGTCTGTAAGCCGGCCAAAGTGTTAGGAAGGGTAGAGTTGCAAGAAGTGAGGATAGATGACAGCTGTTGGGAAATGGCTGCCATGAAGGACACAGAGTCCTGTTGTACGGAGAGGATAGAGGAGAGAGAGGTGGATACAGTTTGCAGCTGTGCAGTGAGTGCAATCAGCTGTGGAGAGTTGTCAGTTTGGGGAGTGACTGGGAAGGATTCTTTAAACATATCAAAGAATCCTTTGAGCTGCTCAGACACAGAGTCTGAGATGATGGATGGTAGGGAGTGCATGGTGGTTTCCAAAGAACCAACTTTGTTGGTCAGCAAAGAAAGCTGATCCTTCAAAGGCAGGTCTTTGGGAGATGGTGGTGTATGGGTGGATTGTTTGGAGTGGGTAGAGGGAGAAGATGATGATGAAGCTGGTGTTTGAGGATGTGATGGAGAGGGAAGAGGGACTTGGGATAGAAGCTCCATAGCCTGGGCAAAAGTAAGATGGCCCAGGTTAGAGGGATCAAGAGGACCTTCAGCAGCGGCTGTAGCTGCATCACCAGGAGAAGGGGATGATGTTTGGGGCCTTTCAGATGCTGCTTGTGTTGCAACACCCTCATGAAGACCAGTGGTGGTTCCCTCTGCAGTGCCTTGGTCTAAAGGCACCTCATCATTGGGAGATGGGATATGCATTTCAACATCAGCAGTGGTGAAACCTGCTGATGGAATTTGCATTGAGGAAGCAGCCTCACCAGAGGGATGGTATGATCCCTGAGGTTCATCAGCTTGTGTTGTTGGTGGTCCCTCAGCAGCTGTTTGGTGTTGAACAGCTGAATCATGGGGAACAGAAGTTTGAGGCTGAGCTGCTGATTGGTCTATATCAGCAGCGTGGGCACCTCGTGCAGACTCAGGGTGTGAGGAGATATGAGTGGGGGACAGTGTGGACACAGTATGGAGTGGAGAGGACTCCTGTCTTTCAATATCCTCAGCCTGTTGGGAGGCTGGGATAGTTGATGTGGGTATCTCCATTTGTACAACTGGTTCCTGTTGGGAGGAACCAGAGGGTCTAGGCTGACTCAAGGGTGACTCAGACTGGAGTGAAGCAGGCTCCAAATGAGCTGAACCTTCTCCCAAAATAGGAGAGGCAGCTTGGGTTGCTTCTTGTACAACTGAACCCTGTTGAGAGGGAACAGAGGAGATGGTTTTGTGGGCTGTTTTCTTTTTGGCTAGTGATTTGCGTTGGTAATGGATGGATGATGTAGGTGATTGTGGAGTAGGGAGAGGATCTGTTTGGACAGGATGGGAGACTGGGCTAGGAACAGTGGGGCTGGCCTGTTCCATCGTCTCGTGTGCCACAGAGGCACCAGCCACAAAGGCTTCAGGCTCAACAGATGAGCCAGGGTGAGGAGTCTGCTCTTCCTCAGCCACAGAGGCTAAGGGAACAGACTCAGATGGAGCTGTTTTGGCCTTCTTTTTCACAGGCCCAGCTTCAGCAGTTGCCAGGGTCCTCTTTACAAGTTTGGACCTGGCTTTGGATTTGCTGGTGGGAGCAGTCTCTGGATCCACCCTCACAGTAGAGGGTCCTTCCACTAAACCTAGCAGCCTCCTCATTGGTGTTGATAGAGGAGGCTCATTCTGCAGGACTGGAGTATAGAAAACTCTATTCCCTATAACTGGGAATGCAGCAGTCTTAAGAATAGGCTGAGAGTTATAGAGATGCTCACCACATACATGCTTGAAAATGAGGCTCAGAAACCTGGGATATCGAACAGCAGCTGGTCTTGACTCTTGCTGCACCAGGTTCCTCAGATTCAGAAAAATCCATTTGGCCATATCCATGGTAGTTCCATCCACAAGCTGCAGAACTACATGGATTTCATCACGGCTCAGTTGGTCAAAGGAACCAACTTTACTACTGAAGCACATCACCACAGAGGCGAATAAGAAGCTGTAGGTAGGAGAGAGGTCCTTCCTGAACAGTGTTGCTCCAACTTTGGGTTCTGCCACACCACAGAAGCGTAGCAGATTTCCCATTTGATCATTTTCAGCTTGGGGCTCATCGTAAGAAGCAGCAGTTGGTAGATGAAGCACCTCCCTGAGCAGATCAGTGTTGATCTCAATGGTCTGAGTCCCATTGAGTATTGTGCCCTTAATAACTTTGGATTCTGGAAGGTAGGCACAGGTATACCAGAACTCATACACCATCTCCTGGTACAGGACACCAGGAGATGCAGTCATTGCGTAGTTCAACGGATGAACTTTCAGAAACTCCACCATCTGTTCGTAACCCTTCCCCACATAGTTTTTGGGGATAGTGAGGTTTGCAATGTAGTTGGTGGGCTTGATGGTCAGCATCGTGGTGATGGATGAGTGTTTGACGACATCCTCACCAACAAATACTGGGAGAAAGGGATTAGGTCTGTCAGCCATTTGGGAATTTTTGAGGTTTGAAGAAGCATAAGACACTTAGTCAATATTAGGGTTCTTGAGGATTTCTGGAGATGATGAGGAAGACGAAGATGAAACAGTGGTTTGGTATTTATAGGATTTGAATGTGAGTGTGTATGAGAGAGAAGGTTTGGGCGGTTCGATTTGAAATGTTAGTTAACGGAAAACGGAACGGTTGTCCATGTCAGAAACATTTGTCAGACCACTTGACCTTTTTAATCACTAACACACGTAACCCACATTATCCGCAGTAATTAAGTTAAATAAAACATAAATTAAGTAACTTAATTATGAAGAAAGGTAATTAAACTTCTGGTCTACGCTGTTGGTCAAACCTGTGATGATCAGGGTCAACACAAGGTTCTCAGTCTTCAAGCTGTTCTCCCTTCAAACTGTGCCTTCAGCCTGTTCTCCTTTGTGAGAACAGGTTGTGTTCAATAGTTGAACAGGTTACAAGACAATGCCTTGTAAGACAGTGTGAAGAAGTGAACAGGTTGAAGATTGGACCATCAGAGCAGGCTGGACAAATAAACAGGGTAAACTGTTTTTGTTCAGCCTGTTGTATGCTCAAGCTGTTCAAGTTTTCAGACAAATTGGCTAAGTACAGAACATGCATAGCCTGTTCTGTCTAAGCTGTTCTGAGAAACTTGAGCAGTGTGAGACATACAACTTTGTAGACTTGAGAGAACACTTAGTCACTCTTGTTTAACATGCCCAGCTTGCTGACAAGGTAATTAAACCTTGTTTCATCCAGAGGTTTGGTGAAAATGTCTGCAAGCTGTTCATTGGTGGAAATAAAACTTACCTCCACATTACCTTTCTGAATGTGATCCCTGATGAAGTGATGTCTGACTTCAATATGCTTTGTTCTTGAATGAAATACAGGATTGTTGGAGATGGCTATGGCACTTGTGTTATCACACAGAATAGGAGTTTTCCTATACACAAGGCCATAATCTTCAAGCTGATGCTGCATCCACAGAATCTGCCCACAGCAGCTTCCAGCAGCAATGTATTCAGCTTCAGCAGTAGAAGTGGACACTGAGTTCTGCTTCTTGCTACTCCAACTGATCAACTTTCCACCAAGGAGTTGACATCCACCTGTTGTGCTTTTCCTATCTAACCTGCAGCCTGCAAAATCAGAATCTGAATAACCTGTTAGTTCAAGGCTTGAGTCTTTGGGGTACCAAAGACCCAAACCTGGTGTACCCTTCAAGTATCTGAAGATTCTTTTAACAGCAGCTAGATGTGATTCCTTTGGATCAGCTTGGAACCTAGCACATAAACAGGTGGCAAACATAATATCAGGTCTACTAGCAGTCAAGTATAGCAAGCTCCCAATCATGCCTCTGTAAGCTGTTACTGAAACAGCTTTGCCACTGGCATCAGCATCCAATTTTACATTGGTTGCCATTGGGGTTTTAATAGGAGAACTTTGATCAAATTTAAACTTTTTCAAAAGATCTAAAGTATACTTTCTTTGATTTAAAAAAATTCCAGTTGAGGTTTGTTTAACCTGTAATCCTAAAAAGAAAGTTAGGTCTCCCATCATACTCATTTCATACTTAGATTTCATGAGTAATGAAAAATTCTTGCATAACTGCTCATTAGTAGAACCAAATATTATGTCATCCACATAAATTTGAACAAGCATAATATCAGACTTCACCTTCTTTATGAACAGTGTGGTATCCACTTTACCTCTGGAGTACCCATTGCTCATAAGGAATTCAGTAAGAGTGTCATACCAGGCTCTAGGGGCTTGTTTGAGACCATAGAGAGCTTTGTCCAACTTATAGACAAAACCTGGGTGTTGTTCATTTTCAAAACCAGGAGGCTGCTTGACATATACTTCTTCTTGCAGCTTCCCATTCAAAAATGCACTCTTCACATCCATTTGAAATACCTTTATGCTCTTATGAGCAGCGTAGGCTAGATACAAACGAATTGCTTCTAGCCTGGCCACAGGAGCAAATGTTTCATCATAGTCAATGCCTTCCTCCTGTCTGTAGCCCTGAGCAACCAGTCTTGGCCTACTATTTCTAATCACGATGACCTTGCTCGTCATCTCTGTTCCTGAAAACCCATTTTGATGCCAATTATAGTTTTACCTTTAGACAGGGACCAGCCTTCCAACTTGTTCTCTTCAAACTGATTGAGTTCTTCTTGCATGAGTGATTCCAATGCATCTTTTTAAAGCTTCCATCGACCTTCTTTGGCAATCCATCAGTGAAACAAAACTAGAGAACATACCAAAAAAGTTTCCCTAAAGCTGTCCCACCGAGTTGTCATTCCCTTTGTTGATGCACCATTATTTGATCATGGGTGACACCCTGGATCCACTTAGGATCATTTTTCAATGATGATTTACCTGAGTTTTTGGTAAACATCTCAGCAGGTCTGATGAACAGCTCTCAAGATTTCAGAGACACTGTTGTCTTGAGCCTGTTCACTTGTTTGAACTGTCTCTGACCACTGTTGACATATCAGCAGAGGGAACTGGAAAATCTAAGCATGATAGGTTCTGGACATGCAGTTTGTAAATATTTAAGTCAGTACTTTATTCACATAGGTCCGTATTGACATTTATCAATCATCATGTCCATCATGATTAAACACGGTTCCACACTGGGTGTAGTGGAAGCTTTTGAGTCCTCTTCATTGATTGAATGCATCAGATCATCAAAGTTAAGGTCTCCTGAAACTGATTCAGGAACAGCTTTGGTGGAGGCATTCTTGGACTCTTCAAAGGTGACATTGATAGATTCATCTATCACCTTTCTTTTGTTGTTGTATACTCTGTAGGCTTTGGATATAGTAGAGTAGCCAACAAACACACCTTCATCAGCTTTAGGTTCAAATTTCGACAGCTGGTCCCTTTGATTCAGAATGAAACAGGGACATCCAAACACATGGAAATAACTGACATTTGGCTTTCTCCCTTTGAGCAGCTCATAGGGAGTCTTGTTGTACCTTTTCACCACTAAGGATCTGTTTTGGGTGAAGCAGGCAGTGTTAACAGCTTCAGCCCAAAATGATGAAGGTAAACCTGATGCACACAGCATGGTTCTGGCAGCTTCAATGAGAGTTCGGTTTCTCTTTTTAGCATTTTTGGAAGAAGATCCTTCAGAAACACATTCTGAGCTGTTTTTGTTGATTCCTTCAGCAGGTTTAGCATTCTTTGTTGAATCAACAGCTTGTGTGGAGAGTTCAATAGCCACAGCTTTGACTGTCTCTTCTTTCCTCTTTTTGGGAGGACATATGTCAAAGACAGGAAGCTTGATTGGCTTTTGAGCTTCCACAGGTTTGGGAAACTTATTCCCATTTGTCTCAGTTTGAGCAATAGCTTTGCCTTTGCCCCTACTGGATTATGATTTATGCTGCCTATCAGCATACTCACTGCGTTTGGTTTTGAAAAACTTATTTTCATTTAAAACCAATTTACCACTATGATATGAAAACTTATTTGAAATCACAGCAGTTTTGTTTTCAACTTGAGACTTACCCTTGTTGAAAACAGGCTGCTTACTTTTTGAAAACTTATTTTCAAAGTGTTTAGTATCAAAAGGATTAACATGCTTTTTACCAACAGCTTTTGACTCAGAACCTGTTTTGTCAACAGGTTTAGCATCCACAGCTTCAGTTTGAACATGTTTTCCTTTCTTTTGCTTGTGTGAGCTAGCAAAGCACTTAGCAGGCTGTTTTGGAGAACAAACTCCAACATCAGCTTTTGAGCTGAGTTCACACAAGCTGTCAGTATTTTGAGGCCTGACAAACCTGTTTGTTGAGATTAGTTTACCATTCACATTTTGGATGAATGTATTTGGAAGTTCACCAAGAGTGGATAAATCTTCTTTCAAATTACTTATCTCAACAATGGAAGCTGCTGTGTCAAGATCCCCTCCAAGATAGGCTTGGATTTGTGCAGGAATCTGTTGACTTATACAATGGCTGACTTTTTGTGCAGATTGGCACCAAGAGTCAACTATCTTTTGAAGCTTGGCATGCTTTATATCTGTTTCTCTCTTTTCTTCCAGTAAAATGGAGTTGACGTGTTTTAATTCATCAAGCTCAGTTTCCAACTTATGGAGACTGTCCAGTTTACTGGATTTAGTTTTAAGATCAGCTTTAAGCTTAGAGATTTCAGATAATAATGCATCATGCTTCTCAACAGCAGCTTTGAGATCAACAAGCATATATTCAAACATTTTAACTTTTTCTTCAGAACTGTAAGCCATAAAATTTTGTACCTTATACATCATTGTAGGATTCCAGTTCTCTAAGCTGCTGAAGGCTTCAGCTTCAGCCATATCCTGTTTGAAACTGCTTGTTGATGGGACATCAGTGTTGGCCATCAGACATTGATTATCTTCTTCATCAGATGATGAATCAGATTCCTCCCAGTCACATGTCTCTGCCATGAGTCCCTTTTGGCGATTGGAAGACACAGAGTTTTCCAATTTCCTCAGCTTAGCCATGGCCATAAGGTACTTAACCCTATAGCCATCATCCTTGTTAGTCTTGTTGGGTTTGGATGACTGACCAACAGCTTTTGACACACAGTCAGCAGCTATGTGACCAGTTTTGCCACACTTGAAGCACTCAGCTTTGGATTTGTCAAATGCCTTCTTTTTGCCAGCACTTGAACCTCCTTGCAGCATATTTCTTCCAAACCTTTTCTTGTTGAACCTTTTGACAAGCATGGCTATCATTTGCTCATCATCTTGTTCAGCAAGATCTGCAGCATCTTCTTCATCTGACACCTCCTCCTTTTCATCATCCTGTTGATCAGATTGAATGAACACATCACTCACCTGATTTACAGGCTGTCTCACACTAGCCACAAAGGCTGCACCTCTTCTGGACATTTCCAAGGCATTTCTCTTTTGTTGCCTTGACTGTTTATCATTCAGTAAAGATCCATACAGATTGACCAGATCCATACTTCTGATAGTACCTGAGTTCCTTAGGATTGTTGAGAAGTAGTTCCATTCTTCAGGTAAAATGTCCAGAAATTTGTTCACCAGGGTAAGACTGTCCTTGGTGATCCCAACAGCTTTGAGATCATTCACTAGAGCAGTGAACCTGGTGTAGGTTTCAGTGAGAGTCTCCTTTGGTTTAGCAAAGAAGAGTTCATACTGTCTAACAAGATTGTTGATCCTGTTGTCCAGTGTGATTGTGGGTCCATCATAGACGGTACACAAAGTATCCCACATCTCCTTTGCTGTCTTCATTTTCTCCACCTGCTTGAACACATTCATCAGGAGAGAAAGACCAGGTTCGTTTCTGGCCTTGCATCCATGAGCCACCAATCTTTTTCTTCATCAGGACCATGAGTGTTGGCTTTCGCAAAGGTTCCTGTTTCGGGGCAGCTCCTTTCAACCGCCTGGAGTGTTATAGTAACAAGAGGTTGGCACATACGGACCCTCCAGCACTATCTCTGGCAGTTGGTTACATCCAGGATTCTCCCTAAGTAGAGCATCATTCTGCACTTCCAAACCAGGGAAAAAAGGGAAAGGTTTTTTTTTGATGATTAATTTTGGAGCTGCCCATAGAGCCATTGTCATAGTAAGAAAGAATTATGCAGGCACGTTACCATGGAAATTGGGGAGATGAGAGATCTAGAATGACACACCACTCTAAATTGCTCTAATACCAGTTGTAGGTCCGAGAGGTTTCCCACAAGTATATAGTTATAAGCTGTAGAGGGGGCGTGAACTACAGGCAATTTAAAAACTACACACTCTTTTTCTCAATGTTGTAATGTATTATCAACAATTTTGTTAATTAACAAACAAGCTGGAATGCGGAATAGTTCAAGCTGAGATGACAGAGTACGAACATATGCTTACTAGTCTAAGGACAGACTCGAACTAGTATACAATGATACACTCACTAAGACGACACTCACTGTGTTTACAAGACTTAAGGGAACAGCTTAGGTAAAACAAGCTTAGACACACAGATGCTTGGTTACAGAAGACTTGCCATGCATGAGACACACTTGCACGTTCACTCTGGTTTAAGGCACTGTAGCTTTCTTCACACTTCTTTCTGACCTTAGAAGCTTCCTTTATACTCACTTAAGGATTCTAGAGAAACATCTTCATTGGACGGAATTAATGAAAAAAGGAGAAGTCTTGTTGAAAAGACAACATAACCTTTTCTGCACTTTTCTTAAAAGCAAACTTGTCTTCATATGTGCAGAACTTTTGTCTTTTTACTTTGTCTACTGTTGCATTGCCTTTAACTAATTTAGGAATGTCAACTTTGCGTCTTTCTTCCTTGAAAAGGCCTATTTTGATATAAGAAAAAGGTCTGTCACCCTTTTTCAAATAACCTTTTGTCTTCATGTTACAGAACAGCGTGGGCAGGCTGAGCAGTTCTGTTTTCCACTTTGTCTTCGACTTTGTAAACTGATCTTGTAGTCAAAAACAATACATGATGACTTGGAAACATATTCCATAAAGTGTTTAGCCTGTTCACAAAGAACAGGTTCTGTTCACAAAGAACAGAACACTTTAAAAATGCCCAAGCTGCTCAACAGTGTAGAGCAGCGTAGACAGTTTATGTCCAGCCTGTTCAGCAGACAGAGCAGCTTGGACAAACTGTCTTAGTTGCAACACATGCAACATATAGAACAGCTTTAGACTGATATTGCAAATCATTTTCAGGTTTCAATAAGGCATATAACAGGCCTTAAATTCGACCTTCAAATGCATCAACAGGTTTGATTATAAAATCTCCCCCTCAGATGCAGAACAGGTTTGACTGAGGCCTTTTTGTGCCTAACAAATGTTAGGTACTGAACAACAACATTCTTAACTTTAGGAACCCATTTCTTGACAGTTTCTTGGGTGTCCACTTTTGATCAATTCTGTTAGGAACTAATTTGTGAATTGATTTCTTTGGAACCCTTTTTTGTCTAGACTTGGGAACCTTGTTCTTTTCTACACACACATGCACATTAGACTTGGAAAAAGATTTTGCATTTAAATCATAACAATTAACAGAGTTTAATGACATCAAATTAGCACGAGAGTATTTAAGACAATTTTTAGTAGCTATGTTATTACAGACATTTTTCCCTAAGGAATTATTCCTATACGTATTACTACTATCTTTTATCCTCCACTATTTTCGAAAACTGTCATTTTTCTTTGCAATTTGATTCTTTCTCTAAACTTGCTTGGATGATCTTTTCACAAGATTATCTGACATAAATGAAGAGCGGAAATTAGTTGAATTGGAATAAGCATTATTCTGCAAAATGTTGAAGGATCAAAGATAACTTTTGCCTTATCCTTGAGTTGCAAAATAGGTGTTGAAATTGATTCAACCTTGGGAGTTGCAGGTACTTGTTTCAAGATACTCACTGGTCCTTCAGCTTTATCAATTTGTTTTTAATAAAGAGGTTCAATAAAGTCATCAATCATGACAAACATTTCATCTAAAGGATGGACATTAGAGTTCATGAACATATTAAATTCTTTCTAAGGGTTAATGGTTTCCGGAAGAACTGAAGTTTGCTGAACAGCTTGAGATTTGAGTCCCGGCTGCTTCACAAATTTTAAATCTAAATCTTGAATTACAGCTTGGAGCTTTACATGTTCTTCCTCAAAAGATTTGATTTTCAATTCAAGATCAGAGTTTATCTTTTCGAGAACTAAATTAGGATTGTATGATTTTTGAGGAAGAATTGTATTTTTAGATAGGTCATCATCTGAATAAGTCTAATTAAAATCTTCTATTTTTGGTGGATTTTTATAACTTTCATTAAGAAGGTTATAATCCAAATCAAGTTGCACTTTATCCTCTCTCAACGTTTTCATATCTTCACCGGATTCCACTTCCACTGATGCTTTTAGAAACACCATTTTTAATCCTAAATCCATGTATCTTTTAACATATAATGTTGAGAACACGAAATTGCTTTCGTAAGATACTTAGGATTGTCACAATCAATACCAGGTTTTGAGTTATAAAAATCAATGTCCTTTGCTTGATTTAAGAATTCATCTTCTAAGGTTTTAATTTTCTCGTAAAGTGTGACACCCTTGCCACAACAACCACCATTAACAAGACACCCAGGATTAATCACCATTACATCAATTACATAATGATCTGATTACTTAATTAAAGTGCGGAAGCAATTAAAGTACAAAATAAAGTATTACAACAATTCCATATCACTCTACGGTACTACAAAGGTTACATGTCTATATCTAAAAACTTCCATTACATTACATTATCCCAAATTTATTACAACAATAATCTCAACAATTAAGTTACCAAATAAACAACTGAGTCTTCAATTCACTTCAAACAACAACCTAGCTAGATGGTCCCGCAGCTGATTTTCCTTTTCCTGTAAAAATTACAACAACTAAAACGTAAGCGAATGCTTAGTGAATACATAGATTGCGCATTTTATAAATTTTTATGAAGCCCAAGGATAACACAGATGACCAACATCGGATATCCTCTTCGTACACAAAGTACGGACCAGAGCCGCAGCCCCTTCGAGCTCACAGCTCGGCATTTAGACATACCATCTGAGACAAACGTACGATCGGGGATGACATACTGCCTACCGGGCCTAGGAGGGATCAGCTCCAGGTCATATAGCACAGTAACATTAGAGTAATCGATGCGACCCACCGGTCATCACTAGATGCACAACAACCGAAAGGACATGCAACAAGTAAGAATGTGCATCTAAATCTACGCAAGTTAGTAGAATTCCAAACAATCAATTGAAACAACAGGTCTCAGCAGGCAAAGCTTACATAAAACAAATATAAACATGCGAAATCTACTGTACTCACAGTGGGTGCGTAAATAAACTTTAATCAATCTTATTTCTCTTCGGGCTTTCAACCGGATCCACAAAGTACCCCACTGTGGGTTAAACAACACCACAAGGGACCTGTACGTCAGTTGTAACAACATATCGTGTCAATTTCTTGTTTAATTTCATAAACAATAATTTATAAATTTTTGCAATATCTGATCCCCATTTCGGATCCATGTCCGAATTCGGATCCCACCCGAATTCGGACCCGAATTCGGTCCCCATGTTAAGTTACAATCTTGTCAAGTTCGGATCATATACATTTTCGGACCACATCCTAATTCGGACATCCTAATTTAAGTTGGAACCTTACCCGAATTCGGACACAACCGAATTCGGACCTATACTAAGTTCGGGGCATATACGATTTCGGTCCACAACCGGATTCGGACCCACATCCGAAATACATCACTTATAAATATTTTATATTAAATACCCAGAAGTTCGGGCCTCATCCGAATTCGGACCTGATCCGAGTTCTTCTCGGATCCAAATTCGGATCCCTCCGTGTTCATTATTGTGCAGTTTTGTCAATTTTTTCAGATTTAATTCCATCGTTTTTGGTACTAATTCGATACATGATATAACTTATACAGACTAAAACACATCCATTTTCAACCCTTTTTACACCAATATTATCACTATTACATATCAAATTAAACCCTTTTCATCCACTTTTATACACCCAACGAACACACACACTAAAAACACACACAAATCTCTAAAAATCGTACTTAGAGGTTGATTTAGAAGCTAAAATTTAATATATAACATTTCAGATACTCGATTTGCATTAATCCATAACAACATCAAACATGCAACAACATTTGCAACCTTAAATCTCATTTTCGGATTTATAACAAATCCGAACCAAAACCATCAATTTCAAAGAATTAGTGAAATGTTTACCTTAAATCGATTCTTGCAGATGTTTTAGTTCCTCCCAAACAACCTTAATCCAAATTTTCAGCGTCAAAATCCAAGTTTTGATGATCTTCAAATTTTAGAGAGAGAGAGAGCCGAGAGATGAGTTCTAGAGAGAGGGAGTGTTGGTTGAAAATGAAAGACCTTTGGTCTTTTATTTCAAAATTCCCTATTTGACACCTTTAGTCCCTCAACTCATCAGATCCCATTTAATACTGATTTATAAAATAAAAGATTTCTATCTTTCATTTTATTATCCTTAATACTTAAATAATTATTTTCACTTAAATAAATTGAAATTTCTAAATTTTCAAATAATACAACAAACTTTATAATTAATCCAAATTCCGTACCAACTTAACTTACATAATTCAACTTAAAGTACAAATTTAAACTTAATAAACTTCAAATATAATAATTTAAATCCGAGGATGTTACAGCATGGGCTCCACCACGCTCAACTTCGTCCTCGAAGTTACTCGGATCCGAACAGTTTCGGATACTTCTTCAACATCTCCGCCTTTGTCTCCCAAGTATGATTGGATCCTTTGTGATGCTTCCAACGTACCAGCACCATTTCGATCTCCTTGCTCCATAGCTTCTTTACTTTCGTATCTAACACACATTCAGGCTCTTCAACATATCGGAGCCTTTCATCAATCTGCAGCTCAGTGTGGTCAGCCCAATCTTCATTTTCTGCAGTGAAAGACTTCCTAAGATTCCCAACATGAAACACCGGGTGTATGCCCGACATCCCTTCAGGAAATTCTAACCGATAAGACTGATTTCCAACTTTTTCAACGATCCTCAATGGTCCGACAAATCTTGGAGCCAACTTTCCCCTCTTCACAAAACGAGTAACACCCCTCATCGGTGATACTTTCAGATAAACCCAATCGTCCAACTCAAAGCTGATTGGTTTATGTCTCCTGTCGTAGTAACTTTTCTGACGATCCTGGGCCGTCTTCATGTTCTGCCTGATCAATTGTATCTTCTCATTTGTCTCTTGAAGCAAGGCCGGGCCAGCAATTGGTGTTTCACCCGTTTCTCTCCAACAAGTAGGAGTCCTACATCTCCTTCCATACAGATCCTCGAACGGTGCCTTCTTTATCGTCACGTGGTAACTATTATTATATGAAAACTCGATCAGTGGCAAATGATCGTCCCAATTACCACCAAGATCCAATATGCACGACCGCATCATATCTTCAAGCGTTAAGATGGTCCGCTCACTCTGACCATCAGTTTGCGGGCGGTAAGCTGTACTCATTGCTATCCTCGTGCCGACCAAAAATTTGAAGTAAACCGGCTGTCCCGGTCCGATACTATGGACTTAGGCACTCCATGCCTAGAAACAATCTCGTCCATATAAATTTTAGCCAATTTTTCTAAGGAGTAACTTTCTCTTATCGGTACAAAATGTGCTGACTTAGTTAATCTATCGACTATCACCCAAACTGCATCATGTTGGCGCCTAGTCTTCGGCAGTTTTGTAACGAAATCCATAGTAATGTGCTCCCACTTCCATTCCGGAATGGGAAGCGGTTGCAGACTGCCATAAGGTTGTTGATGTTCGGCCTTTATCAACCGACAAGTTCGGCATCTCTCCACGTACTGACCTATGTCTTTCTTTAGTCCGGGCCACCAAAAGTCTGCTTTTAAGTCGTTGTACATCTTAGTGCTCCCGGGATGTACAGAATACTTGGATTGATGCGCTTCTTCGATGATCACATTTCGCATCCCACCAAACTTCGGCACCCAGATCCTCCCATATACACCTTTCAAACCCGACTCACTTGTTTCCATATTCTTTATCTGCACCCTTATATCCTCAGCACCAACATTCTCGTCTTTCAAGGCTTCATCTTGAGCGGCCTTGACATCATCAATAATTGTGGATGTTAACATAGTAGATGTCAACATGTAGCAGCAATCTTTAGCATATGCTTTGCGACTCAAAGCATCAGCTACCACGTTAGCTTTTCCGGGGTGATAAAGGATTTCGCAATCATAATCCTTTATAAGTTCCATCGATCTACGCTGTCTCATGTTAAGCTCTTTCTGACTAAAGATGTATTTCAAACTCTTATGGTCCGTGTAGAGTTGACACTTAGTCCCATATAAATAATGCCTCCATAATTTCAATGCAAACGTAACAGCTGTTAACTCAAGATCATGAGTTGAGTAGTTCTTCTCATGTTGCTTAAGCTGTCTTGAAGCGTATGCAATAACCTTCCCACGCTGCATCAGTACAGCGCCTAACCCTAGTCTTGAGGCATCCGTATACACCACAAAATCATCGTTGTCTTCAGGTAAGGCAAGTATCGGCGCTTCGCTTAACATTTTCTTCAGGATCTCAAATGCCTCCTGCTGCACAGTTTCCCACACAAACGGTCCATTCTTCTTTGTTAATGCAGTCAAAGGAACTGCAATCTTAGAAAAATCCTTTATAAACCTCCGATAATATCCTGCCAACCCCAGGAAACTTCTTACTTCAGTAGCTGAACGAGGCGGTTCCCAGTTCTTTATTGCTTCAACCTTAGCTGGATCTACCGAAATCCCAGCTTCAGAAATCACATGACCTAAAAACTGAATCTGTTGTAGCCAAAACTCGCATTTCGGGAACTTGGCATACAACTTCTCTTTCCTCAATAACTCTAATAACTCCTTGAGATGTTCAGCATGCTCGGCCTCGGACTTAGAGTACACCAGTATATCATCAATGAACACAATCACCGACTTATCTAACATCGGTCTACAAACTCGGTTCATTAGATCCATAAACACTGCCGGGGCGTTGGTTAATCCAAAAGGCATCACCAGAAACTCGTAATGCCCATACCGAGTCCTGAATGCTGTCTTCGGCACATCTTCCTCTCGAACTTTCAATTGATGATATCCCGATCTCAGATCAATCTTAGAAAATACACTAGCCCTGTGTAACTGATCAAACAAGTCGTCTATCCTTGGCAGCGGATACTTGTTCTTAATCGTCAACTTATTCAGCTCCCGGTAGTCAATGCACATTCGCATTGTGCCATCCTTCTTTTTCACGAACAATACCGGAGCTCCCCACGGCGACGAACTCGGCCGAATGAAGCCCTTGTCCAACAACTCTTGCAGCTGTGTCATCATTTCCTTCATCTCGGTTGGGGCGAGGCGATAAGGAGAACGAGCTACCGGTGCAGCTCCGGGGATCAGATCAATTCGAAACTCAACTTGTCTCTCAGGCGGCATGCCAGACAAGTCTTCCGGAAACACATCCGGGAATTGTGAAACAACCGGCACATCGGCCAAAGTTCTCTTCTCTGCCTTAGCATCAATCGCATATGCTAAGTATGCATCACATCCCTTTGCAACAAGCTTTCGAGCTTTTGCAATAGTCAGTAAACACAGATTCCCGCTTCTCCTATCCCCATATATATATATATCTCACGCCCCTCCGGGGTAGTTATCTTTATCATTCGGCTCTTACACACTATATGGGCTTCATTCTCGATCAACCAGTCCATTCCGACTATCACATCAAACTCGCTGAACTCTATCGGAATCAGATCTAAATTGAAGACTACATCTTCAATTACTAACGTGCAATTTCGGTATACATGATCTACCTTAACTAAAGTATTGCTAGCAGTTTCAATATCAAGTATAGCAGACAACTTAGACAGTGGCATGGCAAGTCGTTGTGCAAAAGTAGTAGACACGAAAGAACGGTTGGCACCCGAATCAAAAAGAACTCGTGCAGGCATGGAATTTATAATAAACATACCCGTGACCACCTCTGGGTTTTCCCTTGCCTCCTCTGCAGTTATCTGAAAAGCACGAGCAGGTGCACTCTGTGACTGACCCCGGCGGTTAACTGAACCACCACTCGAACCTCCAGACGATCGTGTTGATGATGGGACAGCAGCCGTTGGAGCATTCTTTCTACAATTCCTGCTATAGTGACCCCACACCCCACACTTATAGCAAGCATCACCCTTCCTTGGGCAGTCATTCTGAAAATGGCCCAGCTCCCCACAGCAAAAACAAGCACGTCCGTTAGTGTATTTGCCAAAGTGCTCCAGATGACATTTATTGCAATACTGCGGCTCAGTGTTGATGGAGTATGCACGCGCACGACCGCGATCAGATGAACCAGATTGTCGGCGATACGACTGTTGAGGTGAGTACTGTGAACACCGGGAAGAACCAGAATATCCTCCCTCGCGTTGGCGCTTCGGCGGTGACGGCTGTGTTGGATTGGTGGAAGCAGCAGCAGACCCGATCGAGTAGCCCGACATAATCAAGATCTGTTCTACATTTCTGGCAGCCTCAAGTAAGCCAGCAAATATAGGGTAGCGGACGTTGCTCATAACCCTCCTAATCTCAATGTCAAGACCAGCCTCGAACCTGGTCACTTTCCTCTCTTCAGTATCAACTTGATGAGGCGCGAACAGACTCAGCCGCGTGAATTCCACCGCATATTGGGACACCGTCTTAGTCCCCTGTACCAGCGCCATAAACTTTGCTTCCAACCTCCGGCGCTCATCAACCGGACAGTACTGCTGAGTGAATAGGTCCTTGAACTCAGCCCAAGTCATAACAGAAATCCTTTCCAATGTCAAAGCGTTCACCATAGCATTCCACCACATAATTGCGTCATTAGTGAACATTGCTGTAGCATACCGAACCATGTCCTTCTCAGCACAGTCGCTGATTTGGAATGTCCGTTCGGTTGCCGTTATCCATTCCAACGCAGCAACAGCATCCCCTAAACCGTTAAACTCTACAGCACCATTTCCTTTGAAATCCTTAAACCGACAACCTTTGGGCTTGTTAGATGACCCAGTATTGTCATCTTGTTCCTCATTGTTGCCCCCTTCCTTTTCTTTGTTCTTTCTCTTATCTTCCCTTCGCTTAGCTTCGGCCTCATCTCGAGCCCGAAACTGATCTTGAATCATCTGATTTTGCTCAGCCATCAAGGCTAGCATCATTTCCCTCGTCTCTTCTGGTGTCATTCCTCCAGACATGTTCTGAAATATGAAACATATAACTTATTTAGTAACATGTCATTTATTTATAGACACCACCCAATTGTCCCGTATGATAGTCAATATTCTTATGATTACTAGATCGTAACCTATCCTAGTTCAGATCATTACTTAGAATCACTACATGTCAACACTTAATGTTTTAGACCAAGACATCACGGACACTTGAATCTCAAACTACTGCTCTGATACCATCTCGTGTGACACCCTTGCCACAACAACCACCATTAACAAGACACCCAGGATTAATCACCATTACATCAATTACATAATGATCTGATTACTTATTTAAAGTGCGGAAGCAATTAAAGTACAAAATAAAGTATTACAACAATTCCATATCACTCTACGGTACTACAAAGGTTACATGTCTATATCTAAAAACTTCCATTACATTACATTATCCCAAATTTATTACAACAATAATCTCAACAATTAAGTTACCAAATAAACAACTGAGTCTTCAATTCACTTCAAACAACAACCTAGCTAGATGGTCCCGCAGCTGATTTTCCTTTTCCTGTAAAAATTACAACAACTAAAACGTAAGCGAATGCTTAGTGAATACATAGATTGCGCATTTTATAAATTTTTATGAAGCCCAAGGATAACACAGATGACCAACATCGGATATCCTCTTCGTACACAAAGTACGGACCAGAGCCGCAGCCCCTTCGAGCTCACAGCTCGGCATTTAAACATACCATCTGAGACAAACGTACGATCGGGGATGACATACTGCCTACCGGGCCTAGGAGGGATCAGCTCCAGGTCATATAGCACAGTAACATCAGAGTAATCGATGCGACCCACCGGTCCATCACTAGATGCACAACAACCGAAAGGACATGCAACAAGTAAGAATGTGCATCTAAATCTACGCAAGTTAGTTGAATTCCAAACAAATAATTGAAGCAACAGGTCTCAGCAGGCAAAGCTTACATAAAACAAATATAAACATGCGAAATCTACTGTACTCACAGTGGGTGCGTAAATAAACTTTAATCAATCTTATTTCTCTTCGGGCTTTCAACCGGATCCACAAAGTACCCCACTGTGGGTTAAACAACACCACAAGGGACCTGTACGTCAGTTGTAACAACATATCGTGTCAATTTCTTGTTTAATTTCATAAACAATAATTTATAAATTTTTGCAATATCTGATCCCCATTTCGGATCCATGTCCGAATTCGGATCCCACCCGAATTCGGACCCCAATTCGGTCCCCATGTTAAGTTACAATCTTGTCAAGTTCGGATCATATACATTTTCGGACCACATCCTAATTCGGACATCCTAATTTAAGTTGGAACCTTACCCGAATTCGGACACAACCGAATTCGGACCTATACTAAGTTCGGGCCATATACGATTTCGGTCCACAGCCGGATTTGGACCCACATCCGAAATACATCACTTATAAATATTTTATATTAAATACCCAGAAGTTCGGGCCTCATCCGAATTCGGACCTGATCCGAGTTCTTCTCGGATCCGAATTCGGATCCCTCCGTGTTCATACTTGTGCAGTTTTGTCAATTTTTTCAGATTTAATTCCATCGTTTTTGGTACTAATTCGATACATGATATAACTTATACAGACTAAAACACATCCATTTTCAACCCTTTTTACACCAATATTATCACTATTACATATCAAATTAAACCCTTTTCATCCACTTTTATACACCCAACGAACACACACACTAAAAACACACACAAATCTCTAAAAATCGTACTTAGAGGTTGATTCAGAAGCTATAATTTAATATATAACATTTCAGATACTCGATTTGCATTAATCCATAACAACATCAAACATGCAACAACATTTGCAACCTTAAATCTCATTTTCGGATTTTTAACAAATCCGAACCAAAACCATCAATTTCAAAGAATTAGTGAAATGTTTACCTTAAATCGATTCTTGCAGATGTTTTAGTTCCTCCCAAACAACCTTAATCCAAATTTTCAGCTTCAAAATCCAAGTTTTGATGATCTTCAAATTTTAGAGAGAGAGAGAGCCGAGAGATGAGTTCTAGAGAGAGGGAGTGTTCGTTGAAAATGAAAGACCTTTGGTCTTTTATTTCAAAATTCCCTATTTGACACCTTTAGTCCCTCAACTCATCAGATCCCATTTAATACTGATTTATAAAATAAAAGATTTCTATCTTTCATTTTATTATCCTTAATACTTAAATAATTATTTTCACTTAAATAAATTGAAATTTCTAAATTTCCAAATAATACAACAAACTTTATAATTAATCCAAATTCCGTACCAACTTAACTTACATAATTCAACTTAAATTACAAATTTAAACTTAATAAACTTCAAATATAATAATTTAAATCCGAGGATGTTACATAAAGCTTAGTTCTTTCTGCAAAGATTGAATTATATTTTACAAAACAATTATCATATACTAATTCAGCTAATTTAAGTTTTTTCAGTTAACTCAGTAATAGTGCTACTCAGGTTTTTTATTTTCAAGTTGGAGATTATCGAATTTTTCTTCTATAACAGAAACATATTGTAAGTGAATGCCTTATCTTTGTAAAATTCAACACTAACGCATGCTCAAGTCTCAATTTGTTTTCAAAGAATGGACATTCGTTTGCTCGGCTTTCAATGACTTTTCAAAACGTTTAAGCATATAAGCCATTTGAGCTAACTTATTTTCAAGCTCATAAGAGTTATCGTTTTTTGAGTTAGGATTAGAGTCTACCTCAGGTGTCTGAGACTGTTCTAAAGTATCTGAATCAGATCCATCATCCACTTGAGCTTTACTGTCTTTTTCTTCTCCTTTAGCCATCATTGCTACATCTTATCTCAGTTCAGTCTCTGAATCTGTATCATCTTTCTTATACGTTTCCTCTTCTTCATCTGTCAGAGTGACCCAGACTTCGTCTTTAGCAATGCTCACGGACTCGCTTTGTTCAGATTCAGATATATTCTAAAACATATCTGACTTGAGGCAGTTATGCGCATCCTCATCTAGAATGTCATCGTCGTCGGAGAGTTGGAGCCAGTGATCATCTTCTGCCATAAAGAGCCATCCCGGCTTCCTTTTGTTTAGCCAGCAAAGCCTTATGGATGTAGTATTCAGAATTCTTAACTACAGGCTTTTGGCATTCCCGGGCATAGTGGCCTGGCTTACCACAGTTATAGAATTCCGGTTCGTCATCCTTTTGAACAGGCTTCTCTGGCTTATCATATTTCTCATACTTCTTCCCACTACTCTCTCTGGTCTTTTCATACTTTTCGCGCTTTTCATATTTACGGGACCCAGTTTTATAACGCAACTCGTTGTTTTTCGGCTTGCGATAACACTTCTATTGGAATGCTTTCGTCAGTAGGGCCATCTGCCTTTTCATTTCTTGTATTACAGGGCCTGCTGAAGAGTTAGATGAATCAAATTCCAATAAACCTCTTACCACCACTAGGTTCTTCTTCTTTGATTTGTACTTGTACTTCTTATCGGCTAGGAGAGCTAATGGATCCACAGTTGCTTCTTCTACTTGTTTCTTCCCTGAAACTTTCCTTAGAACAACCTTCTGATAGTTGTTTAGATTCTCAAATACCATATATATATATATATATATATATATATATATATATATATATATATATATATATATATATATATATCATCAATGTTCTTGCTCTGTTGGATAATCATAGTATATTTACTCCATTCAGAGTTGAGGATATTCTAAAACTTGACATTCATGTCCAAGTTTGACTTTGTTACCCCGTTCCTCTTTATTTCACTGACAAGATTGACGTATCAGAAGTACGTATTTTCAAACAGTTCTCATTCTCTAGCTATGAAATTCTCAAACCACATTAGACTGTTCCTAGCTCTATTGGTGGCAGCCTTGTTAGAACCTGTCATCAGTTTATAGATCTCATCCCAGATGGATTTGGCAGTGGTGTTGTTCGTGACACATATATATATATATATATGTCATTTGGAATGGATAGAAGCAAGAACTTTCGGCCTGTCTTGTCACCAAGTTTCCTTCTCTTTTGAGCCTCAGACAAATTGGAATTTGTAACTTCCTCAGTCCTCTCTGGACCCTGGAGGATTACAATTAGGAACAGTAGGAATGGTGACATAGAACCTTGTGGGACCATCAGCCAGTGATTTCAGCATCTCATTAGCCAAATCTTGAAAACTTATGAAATCAAGAAATCTCTCTCTCCACTGAACATATTCACCTCTCTACAGAATAGGAGGTATGGTCTATGTTCCCATTGCAAGAGCATCCTTAGACATTTTCAATTGCAGATTTTGATCTTCCAAGATCTTGTATGGAATACTGAGTGATTTAGTGTTTAAACTCAAAGAACACTTAATGAAACTTGAGGAGTATGTGACAAATCTCGATTAAACCTTGACAGAACTCGAGCGAACCTTAACAAAACTCGGATTAAGTGTGGACATACTCGAATGAGCAAGGAACAAACTCGGTGACACTGGATCAAACTCGAACGAAAAATGAACAAACTTGGTTGAACCTTAATGAAACTCAATTGAAACTCGTTCAAAGTTGAGTAAAACTTGTAAAAACTTGTATAAAAGTCTGTGAAGGAATGATCAAACTCGGTGAAAGGATAATCAATCTCGAATGAAGTATAGTCAAACTCGGAAGACACTTTACCAAAATCGAAAGAAGGTTGATTAAACTCGGTTGAATATGGAACAAACCTAGTTGAAGCTTTGTAAAACTCGGGTAAAGCCTGATAAAACTCGAATAAAGCTAAATTCTTAATGATTCCCGAGATTCAACCGTTTTGAACAAATGTAAGTTCAGATTCAATATTTTTACCAAACACTTCACGAGTTGGTACCAAAACTACAATGAAGATGCGTTTTTAACACAAAAACACATTTTGTGTAGTGATTTTGGCTAATTTCAGATCAAAAACCCAAAATTAATAAAAAAACAGTAAGAACTCAACTTTTTTGAAAAACTCCGAAAATCAAAATTAAATTCTATATGATTGGAGATGAGATTTAAGACTAATATCAATTGAATCGTCCTTTGATGCTCTAAAGTCAATGCAAAATTCAGAATTAAACACCAACAGAATCAAAAACTCAAGGGATTTTTCAGATTTTAAGAACATTCGATGAACACACTTCGAGCAAATGAAAATTCAATTTCAAAATAACTCAAAAAATTTTCCATATTAGGCTCTGTTACGAATTGTTAATTCAAAATCTATTTGCATTTAAGATCAATACAATCGAAATGCAATTAGAATCAAACCTGACTGAATGATTTCATTAATAGAAATTGGAAATCGATTACACGAACCACTATGAGAATGGTGGTTTTTCCTTTTCTATTTCACTTTCTGTGCACGAAAATCTAAGAACTACTATCTAACACTATTAACCTGCCACCTATTTATACTATTCTATTTATTACAATAAGTACCCCCAAACTTTACATTTCATAAACATAATACTAAACACCCACCAACGTGCTCTCAATGTTCACTGCGTTTGCCTACGACCGCCACTTCGACTATGCAAACTTTATGTTTGATGAACTACGGAGGGCGGTAAAGGACAAGGGCACCAAAAGGGAAAGGAAATTCATTCCGTTTCAGTGGTTTTTGCAACTGTTATACAATTCGCCATTAATCAAGTTGACGAAATCCTTGAGATGCCGGAGGCTGACGTGTACTGAATAGTGGCTTTGTCCATATTCAAACTGCAGAGGGAACTCCTTTGGATTTTTTGTAATGGACATCCCACTGTCACTACTCTACTATGCAGATTGGGCTGAAGAACGGGTAAGGGTTTACATACTAGGAGTATATCCAGAAGAGGCTCAGTCAGATCCGACTGAGCCAACCCTTCTGTTGGCAAGGCTAAGAGGAGTGAGGTTGGGGGAGTAGGAGGTACGGACTACTTGGGACTCGGGGTGAAGGATATCAGTGTGGGTAGAGAGGGATCCGTGGAACAGGCAGAGATGGGGGACTACGAACGAACCATCTCTGAGCTACTGAGAGATATATTTGAGGGCCTTGAGAGAGAGAGAGAGAGAGAGAGAGAGAGAGAGAGAGAGAGAGAGAGAGCACGCTGAGGGTGAACCACTACCCTTAAGCCAGACATATCAAGATAAGGCTACCAGTGCAGTAGTTGCTTCACACCCCCCTCCCCCAGCGACTCAACCTCCTCTCAACAGGGGCTTGTTTCGTATCACGGGGATTTAACATAAAGGTCATCCCCCCTCACTCGGAGGGGTGCGATGTTAAAACAGGTCACCTACAACCCCCGATGACTAAACCTCCATTGATCAAGTCTCCTCTCCCTATAACACCCTCATAATTTAGGTAAATTTGATTATTTAAATTATTAAAAGAATGATACTTAATTGTTTCATTATAATTAGTATGGACATTATTAACTCCAAGCTTCATATGTTTGTATTATAGGCTTTAGTTCATTGTAAGTTACTATGCATATACCTAAGTATAAGCCCCAAAGCCTCATGTACAAGTCCATCATGCACCTATTAGAGTATAAGAAAAAATATGAAATTGTGAAGAATATAAATTGTGGGGGGCTGGAAAGTTGACAAGTGAACAATGAGGGGGTGCATGTGTAAATGTGGTGACCAATTGAGGGTGGTGAAGTCCCCCAATCGGTGCCACCTTTTCTCCCTCAATTCCTTTCTTTTTTTTTCTTTCTAAAGCTCTCTGCACACACACACAAGTTTTACGGTATGAGGAAGTTGTGGCAAAAAAATTATTAAAGGGTTTAAGGAATTGCAAAAAAGCAAATACAAATAAACCTAAAGTAATCATCCTTGTACTCTTGTATGTATGTATACTATCTATTTCTTCCTTCTTCATAATCCTTGTGATGGTATTGAAAAGTAAGGATGATGCTTCTAAGGATTCAATTCTAAGTACAAAGGTGATTGATTGGGTTTTGAAATTTACAAGCATAATAAACAAACTCACCAAAATTTGATTAGATTAATTCAAAACATATTGTAAGTAGTGAGGTGATTGATTGAGTTTGGATTTTGGTTAGATTAATTCAAAGTTAGGGATTAGGTTACTTGATTTCTATGTTATATATATGTAGGTCCCAAAAGGTTTCCCACGTATGTTGCTGTAAGCTGTAGAGGGGGTGTGAATACGTCTATTTAAAATTTCAACAGACTTTCTCAATGTTTTTATGTATATATCAACAAGTGTTAATTACAAACAAGTTTGAACTGAGGAATAGTTCAAAATGAGATGACAGAAAGAACAGATTAAAAACTAATCTAAGACACACTCAGACTAGCTACAATGAATTCAGTCACTAAGATGCACGTACTGTTTCTACAAGAGAGACAGTCCAGCTTGAACAAGAACAGCTTGGACACACTCAACTATTCTTTTCTAAGCAGACCTTGAATGGATGAAAACCCAATTCTTTTGCACGTTCTTGATATTTCTCCCTTGGTTGTCTCGCATTCCTTAGAAGAATACTGGTGAAACTCTCTCATTGGATGCAGAGATAGTGGAGTGCCTTTGCAAAAAAACAAGATACCTTTTCTGCACATTCTGACAAAATATTATTTGTCCCTTTGTATCAGAATCTTTGTTTTTTTCATTTTGTCCCTAGGAATGTCAACTTTAATCCTTTCCTTTTCTTGAATAACCATTTTGATATAAGAAATGGTCTGTCACCCATTTCAAATATCCACTTTGTCTTCATGTATCAAAACAGCTTGGGCGGTGTAAGTAGCTTCTGATTTTCCACTTTGTCTTCGATTTGTAATATGATCTTCATGTCCAAGACTTTACATGATGACATGGAAACATATCCATAAAGTGTATAACCTGTTCACAAGAACAGGTTTTGTTCACATAGAACAGAACACTTAGCTTTGTTCCAAGCTGCTCAACAGACATGAGCAGCATAGATAGTTTATGTCTAGCCTGTCCTACATATTAGGACAGGAGACCTTGGGCAATCTGCCATAGTCACAACTAATGCAACAGGGTGAGAAACTTAGAGCTTATATTGCAAATCACTTTTCAAATTTCAATAAGACATTAAGAGGCCTTAAATTATACTCTTAAGTGTATCAAACAGGTTTGATTAATAATCTCCTCCTATGATATAGAACTGGTTTGATTAAGGCCTTTTTGTTGCTACCAATCTCCCCCTATTTGCATTAATCTGCTGAAGCTGATTCTATCAATTATCACTATATATTTTTTCACATTACATTTGCTGAAGTAAGAGTACAACATTGAAGTAAAGTAAAAGATCAGTTTATGTATACACTGATATTGATTTAAACAACACATATTTTTACAAAAGCACAACTAATGTACTGAGATGATTTACAACTGATGTAATAAAGTACAACATATGTACAAGAAAAATTTAAACAAGTTTGGACTGTTAATGTTGGGAGCAAGTATTGGTAAGCCTGTGGAACTTATTGTTGGTACACCTTGTGTGACGATAGCAGTCTAAGTATAGTTGACATTTTGTGTAAGTCAAATTACGTAATATTTAATATTGGATAGTGTTTGACCTATGTGATTTTGTGTGCTTGATATTTATTGTTTGTATGTTTGAACTTGGTGTAACATATTACAAGAAGTTCAAACATAAAGTTCAAAGATTAATTCAAACATAAGTTAAGACATATGGTCAAATAGAAGAATGACAGTGAAATTCGAATTTGCACTAAATTCGAATATGGAAATCTCGAATTTGTCAGGTGGACAAATTCGAATGGGCCTTGGGCCTGTTTCGAGTTTGTCCTATGACAAACTTGAATTGGTCACTATAATTAGGGATTAACTCGAATAATTAAGAGACTTTTGCAGAATTTCGGAGAGTAATTAAGCAAAGGCGATCTCGAGTTTACTAGTAATCAGAGAGTGTTTTCGGAGAGAATCATCGTGTAGGTACGTTCATCGTTGTTCGTATCACATCGTGGTAGTCCCGTGTTCCGTGCGTGTGATCTAACCGTGAAGCCGCTAACGAGGATTCCGCACTCGTTGGACGGTGTCACGTCTAGATTGATCCGTGAGTTCAAGACCTTACAAGTGGTATCAGAGCCTACGGGGTGTTCTTAGTGTTCTTCGTGTTCATAAGCATACATCCTAGGTTTCTTGACGTTTTGGACGGTTTATATCATGATTTTTGAGGTTTTTCGAGCTTATCAAATTAGATTTCGGGAAATACTTTGTTGTAGTTCAAGTTTTTGACCAAAATCAGTATTTTTACTTGTAAAAATAGTGATTTAATCTGAAGAACTTGAAAAACTCAAAGTATTAGCCGTTTTTCGAATTTGCGGCGCTCGAGTTTAGTAAGGAAGTGTTAGGTTGCGTTTAGTTAACGAAAACTAGTAATTTTTCAACTTCAGTTTTCAAGTTATAGTTTTTAGAAAAACATAAGGGTTTCTATGAAAAGTGAAAATTTGTTTAGATGATGAAGTTTTAGTTTTGAGAAAAATAAGATGGGTGATTATAAAATAAAAAAAATAGGATAGATGATGGAAAAGTAAGAGAGAGAAAGAAAGTTTTGTAAAGAAATAGGGTAGGTAGTAGAAAAGTAAGAGAGAGAATATGAAAAGTGGTATTTTAAAAAGTGAAATGAAAATTTATGAAAATGTTGTTATGTAAACAAGTTTTCATTTTTGTTGAAAAGTGAGATGGAAATTTTGAAAATTTTCGGGAACTAAACGCACCCTTAGGGTTTTCTACAATTTCGAGTTTGACCAAAATACGCTCCTTTCGAGTTTCCTTAAAGTTTGCTTCAAATTTAGCCAGTTCGAATTTGCTTGGATTTCGATTTTACACTAAAATCAAATTTGGACTCTCGAGTTTACTTGGGTTTTCGAGTTTAATTGGCCATTCGAATTTAGTTGGGGTTTCGAGAGTATTGACCCTTCGACTTTGTCATTATTTTAAATAAATTTCGAATTAAATTAATTAAGTTTCAATTCAACTATATTTGAAACAATGTCAAGTCTGCAGAGGTTTATGGAGATCGATCACGAGGTTGGAAAGGCGAATTCTCCACCGAAGTTGATGAAAATTGAGGATTATTACTGGTGGAAGGATTGGTTTGCCGACTTCGCGAGATTTAATGATATGGAATGTGGATCTGTATCGACGAAGGATACATTCCACCTACAGCTAAGGTCGAAGGTCGACAAAAGGTTGTGACTTACTCTAAGATGAAAGACGACGACAAAAAGCTGTATGAAGTAGAAAACCGTGCATTCGCTATCATTCGTATGGCGTTACCTCAGGAGATCTTGCACACCTTCCGTAATCAGAAGACAGCAAAAGAGCTGTGGTATGCATTAGAGAAACGGTGTGAAGGTAACCCGAGGGTTAGAAAGAATCGAATGGAAATGCTCAAGCAGCAGTTTGCAATCTTCAAAGCATTGAGGAACGAAAAGTTGGATGAGACCCTCACACGATTCTATCATTTGCTAATTGAGTTAGACAGCCATGACGTGGAGTATAGTGAAACGGTGAAGATTAACAAGATTCTGGATGCTTTACTGGCCAAATGGGAGATGTATGTGGCCTTAATAAAGCATGATGAAGATAAATTCTATACTCTGACTCTTGATAATGTTATCGGAACGTTGAGGGCATATCATTTTGAGTTGCTTAAGAAGGAAACAGATTATGACCAAGTTCAAGATCCTGCTATGTACTTTGGGAAATCAAAGCCTTCAGTGGCAACTGAATTGAAGACCGCTACAGCATTCTTCTCAGGAGAGACGTCGTCACCGGCTGAGACAAAAGACTCACTGAGTAGGGCTTTCTTAGGGTTTGCTAGACAAGAAGAAAAGCAGCATCAGGCTACACCGACATCTACATCTCAAGGATATTTAAAGATGCCTATGAGTGCAAAATCGACTGAAGACCATCTGAATCTGTTTGCTTCATTCGTGGCCGCTTACGGCAATTGCGTTCAGGGCAAAATCAACGATCCTGCACTTTGGGATGAGGATTACGTTAAGGTAGACCCTGATGATCTTGAAGAGATGGATCTGCAATGGCAACTGGCCATGGTAACTCAGAGAGTTAAAAGGTTCATCAAAAGGATGGGTAGAAATCTTAATGTTAGTAACAATAAGATTGGATTCGATAAGTCCAAGGTTAAATGTTACAACTGTCAGGGGTTAGGACACTTTGCTAGAGAGTGTCAGAGACCTAAAGTAGAGAACTACCAGGGACAGTACCAGAATCAACAGGGACAGTATCAGAAGCAATCGCAAGGGCAATATCTGCCGAGTAGTTCAACCAGTCAGGCGAATATAGCTGGACTGTTATCAAATGTTACATCAGACAGACAACTAGACGGAACTTATGACTGGAGTACACATCCAGAATCGCATGCTAGAGCCTTTATGGCTGAAGTGACTGAGACTGGAAGTGATGGGCAGAGGAAATCACAGGGGACAGCAGTCAGAATCAACCATATCTGCTCAAAATGAATCGTTAAAAATCAGATAATGCTAGCCTAGTAGATATAAAGCAAGATCTTAGGGATAAGCTTAAGGCTGATGCACAGGATGTTATAGTTCTAAAGGACAAACTGATTGAACAGTGTGTTAGATTAGAACTCATGTATGAACATGTTGAGGCATTAACCAAGGAGCGTAAATCAAAAGAAGTAGAGCTAGCCGAGTCTAAGGTAAAGGTAGCTGAGGTCAACAGTAAGCTCGAAAAGTTTAGGAACTCATCTCTTAACCTAGGGAAAATCTTAGATGCACAGTGTCAGTATAAGAAGCCTGTAGGTCTAGGATATCATGAGAGTCCTCCACCTTTCAACGATTACTATGTACCTCAACCTCAGAAGAAAACTGAGAAATCAGTTGAATCAGAGGAAATACCGAAACCAGTGTCTGAAAGTGCAAAGGAATATGAAACTAAGGTGTCTGCTAATAATACCAAGATTAAGAAAGTTAAATTTGTGCCATCCTCTAGTGATAAACCTGTAGGACAACACAAAATTGACTTTAATGATAAGGAGGATGAACTAGTCCCTATAGTTGAACCAAACGAGCCAGACACTAGTGAGACACCTAAGTCAAAGGGCACTCACAAAAAGTAAAATGACAAAATGTCTTGCTTTAGATGTCACGCTAGGGAGCATGTTGCTTCTAGCTGTTCGCATAGGAAAGTGGATAATACACCTAAGACAGGAAAGCTAGAACAAGTCAAGCCTTCTCAAAGTGTTGCAAGCACTAGTAGTTCTCAGAATACCGAGAAAACTGTGCAAGTTGTACCAAAAATCTGCTGTGAAACAAATGCCTGCGTCAAGTCGACCAAAAGAAGTGACTCGGACAAATTCACCAAATAGAGTCATTAATCAATCTAGGTTAGGACCACAACAGAATTATAGGAGTACCACACCTAGCAGAGCTTACACTCCGGTTAGGTCACACACTCCTGTAAGACATCAAACACCAGGTAGAGCTCAGGGATATCAATCGGAATTGCCATATAATCGTAATTATTCAAGAGCTCCACAGCAAATGCCTACACAAAGGGAAAGATTGAACTTAAATCACTCGGCACCACACCAGACTCAAATTCAATGTAACAACCTAACTTTTGACCCAGTTATAAATTCAGTATTTCGAACTGATAATGTAATAATGTTACATTATTTGAATTATAATTTAATTAAGTTATGAAATATTTAATTAAATTATATAAATATTTATATTATGAATTAATAAATTATTAAAGATAACTAAATAAAAGAGATATAATATACAAATATGAAAGTGGGTTAACTAGCAAATATAATTAGATGAAGTATATAAACGTAATTAAGATTATTTTTATTCATTCCAAAAATCAGACTCTCTCTCTCTCTACTCTCTCTCTAACTTTCTCTCTCTACCTTCTCTCTAAATTATCTTCCAAACCGACTGTCCGATTATCGAGTTTTATACGTCATTGAAAAGATCTCGAAGAGTTCTATACGAATCTGCTATCTCCTACGTGATTTCATACGAAATTTGACGTAAAAATCGATTTCTTAAGTTTAAATATTTTTCGGTTTTAAGAATAAATTCGAATTTAATTATTTTGCATGATTAAAGTTAATTTAGCCTAAGTTTTAACTAGATTAAGTATAATATAAACGAACTTAGTCTTTTTGTTTATTAAATTCGTGATTTTAGATGTGGAAATGTATGTTTTTAACATGTAAATATGAACAAATTCGAGAATGTCAAGAACAAATTCGAGATGCCAAGAACAAACTCGAAATTAAGCTAAATTCGTGAATATATTCGAATTTAATCCTTAAATTCGAATTTGGGTTTGATTTGAACATTAATTTCGAATAATTGGTTCAAATTTAATTAAGGTTTCGAACTTAGTATATAAATTCGAATAGTGGTTCGAATTTGATGATAATGCTCGAATTTAAGTAAAAAGTCGAGATTAGGATTTGATTTTGTCAAATAAATTCGATTGGGAGATTTGCTTTGTCATTAAATTCGAGATGTACTGTTTCATCTCAATTTGATGCATTTAATTTATTCACAATTTAAATTTATATTCCTAATTTTGAAATATTCATTTTTAATTTAACCTATAGTTAATTACAACCTTCGAATTTAATATATATATTCGAAACCCATTTCCTAAATTCGAATATATTGAATAAAATACTTGGACAACTCATAAATTGACAAGATAATTAGCAAAATAATTATATCTATATATATATATATATATATATATATATATATATATATATATATATATATATATATATATATATATATATATATATATATATATATATTGACCCTTGAGAATTAATGAAACAATAAATTTAAATGAAAGAATGATTTATGAAAGAGTAGTTATCAGAATCAGATATAATAAAGATTTAAAGACTAAAAGATAATGATATTGATATGATTTTGACATGATAATTCTGGACAGGTTCAGTGAAATTCTGAACAAAGATTTAAAGATTTATAAAGTGGGTCAAAGATTTGATTTGACAGAGAACAGATTGAGATAAAATCCTGAGATAACTCAGGTGGCAGATTTTACATCTGTTTGATAAAGACCCAACACTGTGAGTTATAGATATTTAGATTTATCATGCTTGAATTTCCGGTTGAGACATATTGATGATGCTAGATTGATTAACATTCATATTATCAGCTGGATTGTGACCTGTGCACACCATGGTTGGGTGTTGCCTAGTGGATCATGATAGCCATTTGAATATCATTTCTTATGTCATTGCATTTATAGTTCATTTTCTGATACTGCTTTGAGATTATTGCTATCATGACTTTGATTACGTATGCTCCATCATTGCATATACTTGATATATTGATTCAGCTTGATTAGCCTTGATTGGTCTATTGTTCTAGACCTGGCTATTTCACCAGTTCTATTGAACTTGGTAATGACCTCCGATGTTCCGCCACGTTGATTTACTGTTAGCTAGCCCAGTATGTGGCTGATCCCCACGATTTAAGCGTGAGCGTGGCTTGAGCATCATCCTACTCTATGACTTCTATGTCTTAATCATGAGGGCTGTAGCGGCAGCCAAGACATATCACGCTAGACTGATGATCCGCTTGACATGCATGTTAATTTGAAAATCTATTTACTCACTGAGCATTGCTTACGGTTGCTACTTCACATTTTTTACAGGAAAAGACAAAGGAAAGTCACCTGCCGGACCCAGTTCTTAGGTCTTACACGCTCAAGACAGAAGTTTCATAGACCTCTACTCAGCGACCCCATTTTGGTACTAATTGGATGACGATATTATGGCGATCTGGGTAGATTTATTTTGATAATATGATGGCATGAATTAGATTAGACTTGTGCCCTTTATAAGTTTAATTTAAAATCAGTATTCTGTATTAAACTTAAACCCTAATATTTTGTACTGTAATTTAATATTCCGCATTATAAATTACTCTATCTTAGTTTGATTGATATCGTATTGCACGATGTGGGACCCAGAGTCGTGAGAACCGCCCCGTGAGGGGTGGTCTTCACAGGATGGTATCAGAGCCCATAGTTTGAGTGAATCAAGTATTACGTGAGTATACTTGGTCTCAAACTGGAGCAATACATATGTATCAATCATTTAGGTAGTTTGAACTAAGATAGGATGTATAGACTATTAGGATGGGAAAAAGGGTACATAGATCTAAGTCTATAAACTGATAGTTAAATTATTTTAATTTTCAGTTAAGATGTCAGGATCAGGATCAGGTGACATACCAAACAACATGGCTCCCCAACAAATGTTCGAAATGATGCAACAATTGTTAGCCCAACATTCTGAACAACAAAATAAAATAATGCAAGAACAGTTTCAGGCCAGAGATGAGGCCGAAGCTAAAAGACGTAATGATAAGAAAAATAAGCGAAAAGATAAGCAAGTCAGAATGACGAATCTGATTCTGATAACTCTACCCCTGAAACCCAAATCGAGCAGCCTAAAGGTTGTAAGTTCAAGGACTTCAAAGCGAGCGGTGCCCTGAACTTTGAGGGTACAGTGAATCCAATTCAGGCGATGGATTGGATCAGTCATACCGAAGAGACCTTTAGAATCTCTGACTGTTTAGATTCAAAGAAAGTGAGCTATGCGTCTGCGTTATTTGTTGGAGCTGCTCGTGCATGGTGGAAGACCCGGAGAAGTATTTATGGCGAAGAAATTATTCAAACTCTAGAGTGGAACCAGTTTCTTGATATGTTCAATGCAAAATATTGTCCTATTGATCAACAAGATAAGATGGAGGTTCAACTAATGCAGCTGACCCAGGGATCAAAGACTGTTGATGAATACGAGCACGAATTTTCTCGACTATGCGGCTACTCCTCGTATCAAGTAGCTACTGAAGAAAGGAAGATAAATACATTCCGCGGAGGACTCAACCCAAGATACCGGCACCCGATGAGCGCGATAAAGTATAAGTCCTATCTGGAGATGGTGGAAGCGGCCAGACAGATCGAGAGGGGATACCTAGAATATGGCGTTCAACTTTATGCTCCATCAGCTAATCCAACATGTCCTTCTCCTCCGAAGAAACAGAGATTCGGTAGATTCTTCAGGCCAAACAAATCTCAGACTTAGCAATCTCAACAATCCCAACCGAAAGCCCAAGCGTATTGACTTACAAACGAACCTCGATTCTGCAAGAGATGCAGAAAGTCACATATGGGACTGTGTAACCCAGATGATGTTACTTGTTTTGCGTGTAACCGAATTGGTCACAGCAGTGAAGAGTGCCCACAGCATGGACGCGGATGTGCAAAATGCGGGAAAAGAGGACACTTCATGTATCAGTGTCGCAGCGGGCAATGATTTCAGTCGCAATCATCAGCGGGAGGTTCTACAGTAAAGAGTTCTGCTGCAACTCCGACAGCAAGGACACATGCATTTCAGATAACAGGAGAAGAAGCAAGAGAAACACCTGACGTAGTTACCGGTACGTTTCTCTTAAATACGATACATGCTCACGTACTATTTGATTCTGGCGCTAGTCGTTCCTTTATATCGACTTCTTTTGCATAAAGATTATCTAAGTCCCCATCGAAGCTTCCCGTAGTACTTGACATTGAGACAGCCAGTAACAACTATGTTATGGCTGATTCTGTATATCGAAACTGCACTCTACTCGTCGATAACATCGTATTCAACCTCGATCTTATACCGATTCCGCTAAAAGAGTTTGACGTTATCATCGGCATGGACTAGCTAACGAACAACGAAGCAACGATCGTATGCAACCGTCGGATCATCAGAATCAAGTCCTCAGACGACCGAGCATTGGAGATCAAGGGAGAGAAAAGAAAAGGTGCTCACTACTTCATTTCTGTAGAGAAAGCTCACAAATGTTTGTCTAAGGGTCGTGAATCTTATCTGTGCTACGTCTCTTCTGAATCTAACTCTGAAAAGAAAACCCTAGCTGACATTCCTATCGTCTGTGAGTTTCCAGACGTCTTTCCCGATGATATTTCTGGAGTGCCACCAGAACGTCAAGTCGAATTCGGCATGACTTAGTTCCTGGTGCGGCTCCCATTGCAAAAGCTCCTTACAGACTTGCAGCTGCAGAAATGCAGGAAATGTCAAAACAGTTGCAAGAGTTGTTGGAAAAGGGGTTTATCCGACCGAGTTCATCTCCGTGGGGTGCACCTGTCTTATTTGTCAAAAAGAAAGACGGAACTTTCCGTATGTGCATCGACTACCGCGAGTTGAGCAAATTTACTATAAAGAATAAATATCCTTACCCAGGATCGATGATCTGTTTGATCAGCTACAAGGTGCCAGCTATTTCTCGAAAATCGATCTTCGTTGTGGGTATCATCAGTTGAAAGTTAAAGATGAGGATGTTCCAAAGACAGCCTTCCGAACAAGATACAGTCATTACGAATTTCTCGTAATGCCTTTCGGAATGACAAATGCACCAGCGGCATTCATGGATCTCATGAATCGCGTGTGCAGACCGATGCTGGATAAGTCAGTTATCGTATTTATAGACGATATTCTGATTTACTCCAAAACGGAGGCTGATCATGCTATTCATTTGCGGCAATTGCTAGAGTTACTGAGAAAAGAAAGACTCTATGCAAAATTTTCTAAGTGCGAATTCTTCCTCAGACAGGTATAACTTTACATTGTCTTGAGTTATTCCTTGAGCGTTCTTTGATTGAACAAAACTTGAAACTCTATTTTGTTGCTTTTATAGATTCAATTCCTTGGCCATGTTGTTTCTAGCGAAGGTATTTCCGTTGATCCGTCTAAAGTCGAGGCCGTTCAAAAATGGCAAACGCCTCGCAATGCCTCCGAAATAAGAAGTTTCCTTGGATTGGCCGGTTACTATCGGCGATTCATAAAGGACTTCTCAAAGATTGTTGTACCACTAACGATGCTAACACGAAAGAATACACCTTTCGTATGGGCAGATAAACAGCAAGAGGCATTCGAAATTTTGAAACAAAAGCTTATTCAAGCGCCGATACTAGCCTTACTAGAAGGCAACGATGATTTTGTCGTTTACAGCGATGCATCTGGTACTGGCTTAGGATGTGTTCTGATGCAAAGGGGAAAAGTAATTGCCTACGCTTCAAGGCAATTGAAAGACTACGAGAAAAGTGCACCAACTCATGATCTTGAGTTGGCTGTCGTTACCTTTGCACTGAAAATTTGGCGGCATTATCTCTATGGGACTCGGTGTCAGCTCTACACTGATCATAAAAGTCTCAAACATCTTTTCACTCAAAAAGATCTAAATATGGAACAGCGTCGGTCCTTGGAGCTTATCAAGGACTATGATTGCGAGATCCTATATCATCCCGGCAAAGCTAATGTGGTCGCGGATGCTTTGAGTAGAAAGGTGTATCCAGAAAAGTGTTGCTATGCCCTGAATCCTGTTGTGGTCTCTTCCGATCTTATCAACGACATCAAATCTGCTCAAGCCGAAGCGTTGAAAGAAGAGAATATCGGTTCTGAAAATCTTAAAGGGCAGTCACAATTTCTAACTCTGAATCATTTGGGACTTCATTGTCTCAAGGGAAACCGAATCTGGGTCCCTAAGTATGGTTCAATCCGTAGCACTCTTCTATCTGAAGCTCACAAGTCCAAATTATCTGTTCATCCTGGCAGCTCAAAGATGTATTTCGATCTGAAAGTTGATTACTGGTGGCCAGGAACGAAGAAAGACATCGGTCAATATGTTGAAAGCTGCAGAGTATGTCAAATGGTTAAGGCAGAACACCAGAAACCCTTCGGGGATATGCAACCACTGCCAGTTCCTGAATGGAAGTGGGAGCATACAACTATGGATTTCATCACGAAGCTGCCGAAAACCAAAAGACAGCACGACTCTATCTGGGTAGTCGTGGACCGATTAACGAAGTCAGCTCACTTCATACCGATGAAGGAGACGTACTCCCTTGATAGATTGGCATAGTTGTATATCACAGAAATTATTTCTCGTCACGGTGTGCCAAAATCTATCGTATCTGATCGTGATAGTCGTTTCACATCTAGATTCTGGCAAGCTCTACAAGACGGGATGGGTACTCGGATCTCTATGAGTACTGCTTATCATCCTAATGCAGATGGCCAGAGTGAGCGTACTATCCTTACTCTCGAACATATGCTTCGTGCCTGCATTCTTGATCTGGGTGGTAACTGGGATGACCACTTGCCTCTGGTCGAATTCTCGTATAATAACAGTTACCATTCTACGATCAAGATGGCTCCTTTTGAAGCTCTATACGGAATAAAGTGCAGAACTCCCACCTGTTGGCACGAAACAGGTGAATCGCCAATAGCAGGACCTGCCCTTTTACAGTTGACTCATGAGAAGATTCAACTTGTCAGAAGGAATATTCTTGAAGCTCAAAGCAGGCAGAAGTCATACTATGATAACCGGCACAGATCAATCAATTTTTCGGTTAACGATTGGGTGATGTTGAAAGTATCCCCAATGAAGAATGTGGTAAGATTCATAAAGCGAAACAAGCTAGCTCCGAGATTTATTGGTCCGTTCAAGATCGTTGAAAAGATTGGGAATCAGTCTTATCGTCTTGAATTGCCAGTAGATTTAGCGGGAATACATCCTGTATTCCATGTTAGTCATCTGCGAAAGAGCTTAGCTGATGAAAGAGAAGTTCAAATACCACACGTTAACTTACAGATTGATGAAAAGCTTCGCGTGGTTGAAGAGCCTGAACGTATTCTGGACTCGAAGACCAAGAAGCTTAGAAACAAAGAGATACAGATGGTGCTCGTCCAGTGGAAACACCATAAAGGTTCGCATCAGTCTTGGGAATCCAGAGATGTCATGAAAGCAACATATCCCAGTCTGTTCGAACATAGCTAACTTCGGGGACGAAGTTTGTGCGTGGTGGAGCCCATTCTGTAACAACCTAACTTTTGACCCAGTTATAAATTCAGTATTTCGAACTGATAATGTAATAATGTTACATTATTTGAATTATAATTTAATTAAGTTATGAAATATTTAATTAAATTATATAAATATTTATATTATGAATTAATAAATTATTAAAGATAACTAAATAAAAGAGATATAATATACAAATATGAAAGTGGGTTAACTAGCAAATATAATTAGATGAAGTATATAAACGTAATTAAGATTATTTTTATTCATTCCAAAAATCAGACTCTCTCTCTACTCTCTCTCTAACTTTCTCTCTAAATTATCTTCCAAACCGACCGTCCGATTATCCTGTTTTATACGTCATTGAAAAGATCTCGAAGAGTTCTATCCGAATCTGCTATCTCCTACGTGATTTCATACGAAATTTGAGGTAAAAATTCGATTTCTTAAGTTTTTATATTTTTCGGTTTTAAGAATAAATTCGAATTTAATTATTTTGCATGATTAAAGTTAATTTAGCCTAAGTTTTAACTAGATTAAGTATAATATAAACGAACTTAGGCTTTTTGTTTATTAAATTCGTGATTTTAGATGTAGAAATGTATGTTTTTAAGATGTAAATATGAACAAATTCGAGAATGTCAAGAACAAACTCGAGATGCCAAGAACAAACTCGAAATTAAGCTAAATTCGAGAATATATTCGAATTTAATCCTTAAATTCGAATTTGGGTTTGATTTGAACATGAAATTCGAATAGTTGGTTCAAATTTAATTAAGGTTTCGAACTTAGTATATAAATTCGAATAGTTGTTCGAATTTGATGATAATGCTCGAATTTAAGTATAAAGTCGAGATTAGGATTTGATTTTGTCAAATAAATTCGAATGGGAGATTTGCTTTGTCATTAAATTCGAGATGTACTGTTTCATCTCAATTTGATGCATTTAATTTATTCACAATTTAAATTTATATTCCTAATTTTGAAATATTCATTTTTAATTTAACCTATAGTTAATTACAACCTTCGAATTTAATATATATATTCGAAACCCATTTCCTAAATTCGAATATATTGAATAAAATACTTGGACAACTCATAAATTGACAAGATAATTAGCAAAATAATTATATATATATATATATATATATATATATATATATATATATATATATATATATATATATATATATATATATATATATATATATATATATATTGACCCTTGAGAATTAATGAAACAATAAATTTAAATGAAAGAATGATTTATGAAAGAGTAGTTATCAGAATCAGATATAATAAAGATTTAAAGACTAAAAAATAATGATATTGATATGATTTTGACATGATAATTCTTGACAGGTTCAGTGAAATTCTGAACAAAGATTTAAAGATTTATAAAGTGGGTCAAAGATTTGATTTGACAGAGAACATATTGAGATAAAATCCTGAGATAACTCAGGTGGCAGATTTTACATCTGTTTGATAAAGACCCAACATTGTGAGTTATAGATATTCAGATTTAACATGCTTGAATTTCCGGTTGAGACATATTGATGATGCTAGATTGATTAACATTCATATTATCAGCTGGATTGTGACCTGTGCACACCATGGTTGGGTGTTGCCCAGTGGATCATGATAGCTATTTGAATATCATTTCTTATGTCATTGCATTTATAGTTCATTTTCTGATACTTCTTTGAGATTATTGCTATCATGACTTTGATTACGTATGCTCCATCATTGCATATACTTGATATATTGATTCAGCTTGATTAGCCTTGATTGGTCTATTGTTCTAGACCTGGCAATTTCACCAGTTCTATTGAACTTGGTAATGACCTCCGATGTTCCGCCACGTTGATTTACTGGTAGCTAGCCCAGTATGTGGCTGATCCACACGATTTAAGCGTGAGCGTGGCTTGAGCATCATCCGACTCTATGACTTCTATGTCTTAATCATGAGGGCTGTAGCGGCAACCAAGACATATCACGCTAGACTGATGATCCGCTTGACATTCATGTTAATTTGAAAATCTATTTACTCACTAAGCATTGCTTACGGTTGCTACTTCACGTTTTTTACAGGAAAAGACAAAGGAAAGTCACCTGCCGGACCTAGTTCCTAGGTCTTACACGCTCAAGACAGAAGTTTCATAGACCTCTACTCAGCGACCCCATTTTGGTACTAATTGGATGACGATATTATGGTGATCGGGGTAGATTTATTTTGATAATATGATGGCATGAATTAGATTAGACTTGTGCCCTTTATAAGTTTAATTTAAAATCAGTAATCTTTATTAAACTTAAACCCTAATATTTTGTACTGTAACTAAATATTCCGCATTATAAATTTCTCTGTCTTAGTTTGATTGATATCGTACTGCATGATGTGGGACCTAGACTCGTGAGAACCGCCCCGTGAGGGGTGGTCTTCACATTCAAAGACCCAAGTCACCTGAAAGGAGGGATGGGTATTTGAAAGAGTTTATGTATGTGGACGAGAATGGTATTACCAAGTCAGTTATGGCTTGGGTTCCCCGTGATAACTAACCTATTTTCTTTCATGTGCAGGAGATAACTACAGGTCCAAACAACAAATGTTTCGTCGACAGTGGTTGCTCCAGGCACATGACAGGGGAAAGAAGTCTACTTGCAGACTTCAAGGGAGGGAATCAGGGATTTGTATCATTCGCTGGCATTAAAGGAGGAACTATCACTGGTACTAGAGTGGTCACTACTGGGACTGTCAAACTGGATCAAGTTTATCATGTTGATAAGCTGGTTCACAATCTCATTAGTGTATCTCAAATCTATGATAAGAAGAACTCAGTACTATTTACTGATACTGAGGCGTTAGTGCTAAAACCGGGGTTCAAAGTACCTGAAGAGTGGATACTGATGAGGGCTCCAAGGTAGAATGACCTGTACATGCTCCACATGAACAAGCCGGAATCTTCAATGGGACCAATATATCTGTTATGTAAAGCTTCAGAGACTGAGTCAGTTTTATGGCACAGACGTATGGCACACTTGCACCTAAGGAAAATGGACTAAATCACGAAAAATGGTTTGGTGCAAGGTGTTCGTATGAAGAGTTTTCAGTTCGAGGATAAGTGTCTACCGTGCAAGAAAGGAAAACAACACAAGAAGGCACACAAGTCCAAGACTCAGAACTCCATCGCTGCCACATTCGATTTGTTGCATATGGACCTCTTCGGACCAATCAACAAAAGGAGTATAGGTGGTAGTTGGTAACGTTTAGTTATTACTGATGATTACTCACGTTTTTCTTGGGTTATCTTTTTAGGTACAAAGGACGAGACGGCTGCCAAGCTCATCGGGTTCTTAGACCAAGTGGAAAATTCATATGGAACAAGGGTTAAACGAATTCGAAGTGATAATGGAACAGAGTTTAAAAACACAGCAATTGGTGTATATTGCCTATCAAAGGGCATAGTGCATCAATTTAGTGCACCTTATGAGCCACAGCAAAATGCGGTGGCCGAACGGAGAAACAGGACATTTATTGAGGCAACAAGGACCATGCTATCGGATTCAAAGCTTCCTACCATGTTTTGGGGGGAGGCAGTGAATACCGCGTGCCATGTTTTAAACCGGGTCCTTACTGTCAAATCATTGAACAAAACCTGTTATGAAGTTTTGAATAAGCGGCCCCCAAATTTAACTGGCTTCGAACCTTTTGGGGTCCCATGTACTTTAATGAAAACAAAACATCAACCAAAGTTTGGTGAAAAGGCTGACGAGGGATACTTCCTAGGTTATGTGCCGAATTCACCAAATAAAAGGGTTTTTAATAAATCAACTAGTACAGTAGAGATTGTGTATAACATTGAAGTCACAAGTTATACACATGAACCCAAAACTGGTCTGGAATGGATATTTGATTATGACAAATTGTTTGAGTCATTTAACATTCCTTTGAATGAAAATGCAGGTACTATCGAAAAGGACATGTCGTCATTAAATCTGAATGACGAGGGTCATAGTTTTCTGAGGACCACTTTTCAATCAACATCTGAGCCTACATCAACTGAAGATAGATCTCCAGAAGTTACTGATTCTGAAGTGCCTACAAACGAAAATCAGACTACAAATTCAGCCTCTGAAGACAGTGTCCATGACGAAGAAAATGTGGAGTCTGAAGTCGTTCCCCCGTTAGGAGAGATAGGATCAAATTTAGGAGATAATCTGAGAGTTGACGAGATAGAGACATCTAGGATCAATAAGAACCATCCTAAAGAAAGCATCATAGGAAGTCCTAATGCTAGTGTAAGGACTAGGAGTAGTTTAAATAACAACACAGTGTTTTTGTCGATGATAAATGACTTCGAGGCCTTTCATACCTGCCTCTATTCATGTTTCATCTCGCAAGTAGAGCCGAAAAATGTGCAGATGGCACTAAAAGACAACTTTGGGTTGAAGCGATGCAGGAAGAACTGTCACAATTTTGGAAACAAGAAGTGTGGGAGTTAGTTCCGTTACCGCGAGGAGAAATAGCAATAGGAACCAAATTGGTTTTTAAGTGCAAAAGAGACGATCGGGGTATAGTCACTCGCAACAAAGCAAGACTGGTGGTAAAGGGTTTCAACCAAGAGGAAGGAATCGATTACAATGAAGTGTTCGCGCCAGTAGCAAGGTTGGAAGCAATTCGTTTGTTTCTGGCTTTTGCTTCCTTAAAGGGTTTTAAGGTTTATCAAATAGATGTTAAGAGTGCTTTCCTTTATGGGAAAGTGAAGGAACTGGTGTATGTGGAACAGCCGCCCCGGTTTACAGATCCGAAATATCCAGACAGAGTATATCGATTAGATAAGGCTTTGTATGGATTGCATCAAGCACCAAGGGCATGGTACGAGACTCTATCCAACCATCTTTTAGAAAACGGGTTTGAAAGAGGGAGAATAGACAGTACACTATTCATGAAGCGAAAAGGAGAACATTTCATCTTGGTACAAGTGTACGTGGATGATATCATTTTTGGATCATCAGACGAGCAAATGTGCACTGATTTTGAAAAGGTGATGAAGTCAAAGTTTAAGATGAGTGCAATGGGTGAGTTAAACTTCTTTCTGGGTTTGCAAGTCGAACAGAGGAAGGAGGGCATGTTCATTCATCAGACGAAGTATGTCTATGACATCTTAGAACGCTTCGGGATGGAAGGAACCAAGCTGACAGCTCACTTCAGCACGCCGATTCAAGTGAATCACAATCTCGGACCGGGTACAGAAAGTGATACCGATGTGGATCCAACGTTATATCGGGCCATGATTGGGTCACTTATGTATTTAACTGCTTCTAGAGCTGATATATTGTTTGATGTTTGTATTTGTGCTAGGTTTCAAGCTAACCCGAAAGAGATGCACATGAAAGCTGTGAAGCGGATTCTACGATACCTCAAGTCGAAACCGAAGCTGGGACTTTGGTATCACGCGGAGGGCGATATAGAATTGGAGGCGTTCACGGATTCAGACTACGGAGGATGCAGCTTGACGCGCAAGTCAACAACTGGAGGTTGTCAGTTCCTAGGAGGGAGACTCGTTTCCTTGCAATGCAAGAAACAGACTTCGGTAGCCGTGTCAACGTACGAGGCCGAATATGTTGCTTCTGGTAGTTGCTGTTCACAGGTAATGTGGATACAACAACAATTGCGGGACTACGCTTTGACTTATACTCATACTCCTATTAGGATAGATAACCAGTCAACAATTGCAATAACTAATAATCCAGTTAAACATAATAAAACCAAGCACATAGACATAAGACACCATTTTATACGTGATTGTGCTGAAAAGAACTTAATCAAGTTGGTAAAAGTTGCAACGGATGATAATAATGCAGATTTATTTACCAAAGCTTTTGATAAGTCACGTTTTGAGTATTTGATTCAACTAAACGGAATGCGTAATCCACAGTGAATTGACCTAGTAGAGTTTTATTTTTTTTTATAGCAGTAGCCTTTTTTTCTTTTTATAGTAAGTTTAGTAGCTTAGGATAGTTTCCTTTTATAGTACGTCAGTAGGTTATTTTATTTTCTTACTCTTATTTATGAAAAATAAAAGAAAAAAGAGAGAAAACCATAAAAAGTTCAAAAAAAGAGAATATCAGAAAATGAGTTAAGTCTTAGATACATAGGTTCAAAGTGACGAAAATTAGCACAGTTAATACAAGCTCTAAGTGTTTAGCTTTCACACATAATACACCTAAAATCTAAGTGTTATACATTATCTAGTTTCATATGTTGGTAGGCATAATACATATAGGGTGTCTTAAGGCTAATAAAATATTCAAGAAAAAGTCAAACGTGTCACTAACTTAGATGTATGACCAATTGGTTTTAATTTTATGTTAGAGACATACAGACATTTATTCTAAATGAGGTATGCAAACTTTCTGGGGATGTATAGCAACATCAGATACATCTTAAAGAAATGGAAAGAATAGAAAAATCATACTAAGTTAAGAGTCAAAACAAGTAACTCTCTTATACGTAAGTATAGACCTGTTGCCTCTGGTTTGAGTCGAGTTAGCAAGATAAGTCGCTTTGTTGTACGTCGGTACAGACCTTTCACGGCTGTCTTACTAGCTTTAACAATAAAATTTAAGACAATCTAAGACACTTTGTTGTATGTAAATACAGACCTGTGTCCGATGTTTGCTGTTTAAAGAAATTTTGCAATACCAAAAAGTTATAATCACTGTGTGTATGTCTTGATCATAAAAGTATGTCTAAGTATGAGTCACGTAAGATAATTTCTTGATAAAAAAAAGGCCAACGGATATTCCGAAGTGTAGGGTTAAAGGGAAAATAATACCAACAATCGGCTAGAAATGTATGTCACGACAAACAATCAAAGGAATCAAAAATTCCTAAGTGTGAATGTTTGAATGCTGCAAGTGAGTATTAGACACCGCTATCTGATTGAACCTTTCTTTGACTATACTCGTCAAAAATGTTCTGTTAAATATTAAGTATAGGTTGTAAATTTTAATTTTAAGATAGATTAGTCTAAGTTTAAAATTTTTGTTCAAAATTTTAAATTTACTTTATTAATTTATTTTTATTCTATTTTTATTTTATTTTATTTTATTTTATTTTATTTTACTTTTTACTTTTATTTAGGAAAAAGGTCAAAGTTACTGAGGGTGCATTCCTAGTTGAATAAAATAAACACTGCGTGAATATCTTGTGCTTAGGGTAAATGATTTTGCATAGTTTATTCCGTTAAATGAAAAAGTTGTAAAAGTTGAATTTAATTCAAAGATTTTCGAAATTTTCAAAATTTTCAAGTTAAATTCGAGTTTAAAGCCAAAATCGAATATATATTCGAATTTGGCAGGGACTTCGAGTTTGGCAGTAAATTCGAAAGAAGTCACAAACTCGAAGGTGGTTAGTATAAATAGGTCAACAGTGAAAGTCATTAATCACCTACCTTCGAATTTGAGTCTTCGAGTTTATTCAGAGAGATTTCGAGTTTAAGCTTCGACTTTGCCGACTTCGAGTTTTCCACTATTTGTCGAGTTTATGTCCATTTGTGTTCGAGCATACTAACAAATCTAGGTGTAATCAACATTATTATACAAGATTTAGGATGTTTTTGACTCAAATTGAGCCAAAAGCAAACGATTTTGAGGTTTTTGGGGTGTGAACTTTGTATTTCAAAATAACAAAGTTTGAACTGGTGAAACATCAAATTAGTGAAAAATATCTTTGATTAAAACCTATTAGGACTAATGGATGTAATTTTCTAAGTCTAAAACGGTTGAAATCTTGAATTTTTGTTGTTACACATACCGACATCTTTGAATTTGATCATGGTTTCGAATTTGATCGTGGCTTCGAGTTTGTCATTAAACTCGAAGAAGCCAATAAATTCGAAATAGGGTTGTTTCAACTTTGGTATTCGAATTTACCATTAAATTCGAATTATTTGCTTAAAATTTAAATCAAACTTGTAGAAATTCATATGTGTTGGATTTTGTACTTACACAAGTTAAAAATAAAAAAATTTGAATTTAAGAAAGTTTATGTTTATATTGATTATTCTAATATTTTATACTTTATTATGCAGATATGGCAGATAGAGGTTTTGTTCAAAAGCATAATATGGTCATTTCTCCGGACTGTGAGCTGCCTGAGGCTCAAGCATTCTGCCAGATGGTGGATTTTTTGGCCGGTTCGAGGATTTCATATGCCCTTTCGCATAACATACAGATAGTGATCCCATATGTTCGTGAATTTTGGGACCATTTGCAGGTCGATTGTACAGTCACTCCGACTGTATTAAGGACCAGGATAGCGGGACAACCCCTAGTATTTTCAGCAGATGTGTTACGCAGAGTGCTGCAGTTGGGCTCTTCAGAGCAAGAGAATGGGCCGATAGACTTTCCGTTAGCAGTCAGGCAAGCGGCGTTCATCAGAATGGGTTATAGCCTGGATGTGGCTAAGTCCTCATATATGAAGAGCGGTTTAATCGGACAGTGGCGATATCTTGCACACGTCTTCATGGTGTGATTTGCTGCAAAGAAAGCAGGATTTGATTATATTTTGTCGAAAATTCAGTCGGGAATGATCGCGCTGGTCTACAATCAGAAGTTCAACTATTCAGAAATGTTCTTTACAGAGTTTGTTCATCAGATAACAGCTCCGGCACGAGAAATATTTTTGTTATATCCACGATTCGTGATGATGTTGATTCGACATTTCCTGCCAAATCTGCCACAATTACCTGAAATTCAAAGTGTTGCTGTGATTGACAAAAGAATATTTGCAGATTGTCAAGCTCATAGAGGGGCATTAGCTAGGCCAGTGGAGGCACCACTTTTTGGTGTAGTGGTTAATCCGGATTTTCAAGCCCCTGAAGGTGCTAACTGGGCCGGGGAAGTTCAAATTCCGCAGCAGCCGCAACAACAACAGCAACAGCAACAGCCCAGGCCTCAGCAACAAAGGAGGAGGCAAAGACCATCAGTCAGAAAGATTCAGGCCACTGGGCCTTCAACAAGCCGAGTGCAGGAGCCAGAAGAAGCTAGTCCTTCAAGTGTACCTCCGGTATCTGATCCAAGGGTAGAAACATTGGAAGAAATATGGGCACAGGGGCCTCTTGCAAATGAAGCGATAACGTCTGAGCTCATTGGAAATATTCTGGAACCACCAGCAGATGAAGATGAAATTTACCGACAGATAGAGGAATACATGCCTGAAGAAGCAGGTCAAGCATTGACAACTTCAGAATCTGAGTCGGATGAAGTAGAAGAAATAGAGGTTGAGGCACCAACCACAGCAACAGAAGATCCGTCTATTCTCATAGGCACATATGGATCGAGGTTAGTGGTGATTGATGAAGAAGCTAGAAGGAGAAGAGCATCGAGGGATTCAGATGCAGATGACTCGGACTTCGAAGCTGAGGATCCTACTCCTTTGGTGCCTAGGCATAGGGCCAAAAGGCATCGTTTTATGCAGGGAGCTTCATCGGCCTCTGTTTTGGAGCCAGAAATGCAAACCGCTCAGCCATCAGCACAACCATCCATTCCACCACCACCACCACCTGTTCAAACATCCATTCCCTCACCAAGCATTCCAACTCCCATCCAATCCATTCCATCCACCTCATCAACCTTTACTGACAATCAACGGTTTTCTGAGCTTAGGAGCAAGGTTGACTTCCAACAAGTCCAAATTTTTCAGTTGACTAAAGCTATCGGCGAGATACAGGCGCATAATGCAAATGTTGACAAAGAGAATGCTGAGTTGAAGAAATTTGTTGGAAAGATTGAAGAAGAGAATCTTGAGCTGAAAACGTTTGTTGCAGATCAAGCTGTCGAAATCCGAACGATGAGGTCCCTTATTAAGCAATTAATGAAAAATCTAAAGGCTCAGGGGGAGACAAGCTGCAGGGATTCTGAGGAGAGAAGGGGAAATGATGACGAAGGCAATGATCCCGATGCACCGAAAGAGAGTGAGCCAGTAGATGTTTCTGCTGTACAACATGCTGAAATTCAGGGGGAGCCAAGTCTGAGTGGAGTTGTAGGAGGAGAGGCTAGTTCCTCAAAGGTCACTGAGAGCGATATGAATGAAATGATTGAAGCTTTAATGAATATTGAAGAAGAAGTATTAGCTTTTGACTTTGAAGATGAGTTTGAAGATCTGAAAGAAGGAGAGTTCGTGCCAGAAGACATTGCAGACTGGAAATCTGATGACCAGGTCTTAGTTGATGAAGAAGATGAGGGAAATGAGATCGTCCTTCAACAGAATCCTATCACAAATACATATACTACAGCTGAACAGAATTTGATAGACATTGATGCATTTAAAGATGTTTTAATGTTGAATCTGAGAGTGAAGAGACTGAAAGGGAACTTACGAATGATGAGAAAAGACAGCTGTGGTTTAGGAAGGAAGAGGAAAGAGCTGAGCTAGCTGTGAAGAAGAAGATAAGATTGCCAAGTCCTAGAAAGTTGTCTGGAGGCATTCTTAGCTGGTTTTTCGATAGAGAGTTACAACTCTTCGTGCTATAAAGACGAGATGGGCTGCAATATCTAAAGAGAATGTTGAAAGTATTTAATACTCTGCCCAAATGCGAGGTCAAAGAACTGGCATGGAAGGATTTGATAAACCTAGGAGATGACCAATACGCTGAAGTGATAGTGCGTATTATAAGAAAGGAAGGTCGATCTGGAAGTTTTGAGAGGATTAAGCCGAGGGAAGGAAAGAGAGTGATGGATGAATCAAGAATAGATCCATTGACTGGTAAACCTTGGATGAAAATGTTCTATAAACCAGTCCGTTGCCTGAAGAAAGTTCCGTTGAGAACAATGCCACAAGATGTTCTTGCGAACTTGAAATGGTGGTACGTTGACAACGAATCAGCAGAGGCAGTCATGGAAGATCATGAGGACAAGGTAATTTTGAAAGTATATGATCCTTTGCATCTTGTTAACCTATCCCACAGCGACTTGCAGAAGCTTCATGAACAACCTATCTATTACCATGAAGGTTGGAAATCAGAAGGCATGAAGTATGAAAAGGTAGTCAAGGTGTGTATAGAAAAGGGATTGTATGCAGGTAGTATTTTGAACAGAACTTAGTACTTAATCAAAATGTAAATAGTTAGAAGCTATCGTCAAGGGGGAGTCTGTTGGTACACCTTGTGTGACGATAGTAGTCTAAGTATAGTTGACATTTTGTGTAAGTAAAATTACGTAATATTGAATATTGGATAGTGTTTGACCTATGTGATTTTGTGTGTTTGATATTTATTGTTTGTATGTTTAAACTTGGTGTAACATATTACAAGAAGTTCATACATAAAGTTCAAAGATTAATTCAAACATAAGTTAAAACATATGGTCAAATAGAAGCATGACAGTGAAATTCGAATTTGCACTAAATTCGAATAAGGCAATCTCGAATTTGTCAGGTGGACAAATTCGAATGGGCCTTGAGCCTTTTTCGAGTTTGTCCTATGACAAACTCGAATTGGTCACTATAATTAGGGATTAACTCGAATAATTAAGAGACTTTTGCAGAATATCGGAGAGTAATTAAGCAAAGACGATCTCGAGTTTACTAGTAATCAGAGAGTGTTTTCGGAGAGAATCATCGTGTGGGTACGTTCATCGTTGTTCGTATAACATCGTGGTAGTCTCCGTGTTCCGTGCGTGTGATCTAACCGTCAAGCCGCTAACGAGGATTCCGCACTCGTTGGACGGTGTCACGTCTAGATAGATTCGTGAGTTCAAGACCTTACACTTATGGACATCTTCCATTCTTCATCTACTCAGAAGTAAATGGGCCTTGAAGCTGTTGTGTTTGCTCATCCAGCTGTTGGTAATGTTCCATAGTCTCATCAGTTTCTTCTATTTCGTGCCTCAGGAACACGAAGTCTAGATTCTGGAGTTCTCCCCTTTCATAGAAGCCTTTGAGCTATTCCTAGATGATTGCTCTCCATCTTGAATGCTGTTCGAAAGCATTTGAGAGTCTGAAAGCTATGACCTGCTTGAGACCAGCCTTATGAAGATTAGATGCTCTCTGGAAACACATTTTCTTTGATAAGGGTTCCACAAAGAACACCCCTAACTCAGGCTCTTCTATGAATTTTCCTTCTTCAGGCTCAACTCCTTTTGGCAGACTGTGATCCACTCCTTTAACTTCAACAACGTGCATCCCCTGTTCAATCATGATAATTAGCTCTTCAAGCCCTGTATCCTTTCTCTATCTTCTGGACTTAATCTTGGGTTCCACCAGTGAAGTACCCTTGATTTGTTCTTCAGGAATCAAGCCAGGTCTTTGACTTTTTCCATTAGCTTTTTGACGTATGCCCTGATAGTTTGAGCAGTTTCAGATTTTGATTTGCTCAGGGCAACAGCCAATTCAACCCAATCCCTATACCCTATGCAGGCAATGTCAGCAGATTTATAAGCTTCCAACTCAGGACCCTTAGCACCTAGCCTGGTGATTAGAAGTTTCCGCTTATTGCCTTTTCTTGATCTTGGGACAACTTTGACAAACTGTTTCCTTGGAAAGTCTCCTGTTAGTAAAATCGAAGAACTTCTTCCTTGCCATATTGTCAAAATGGAATTAGGGTTTTGCTGAAGAGGAAATAGGCTTTGATTTGGTCACTAAGACATGTGCACTCTGCTCCTTCTCACCTTCTTTACCAACCAGTAACTCATTAGCAGCCTCTATCAGTTTCCTTTGAACATCCAAGGAGGGCATTCTGATTTTTCATGCCTCCTTGTATGCAAAGTCTTTAGCAGCTTTGGTAGAGGCTGCTTCATTCTTCTTTCTTTCAAGAATCTCAAGCTGCTCTTGTTTCCATTGATAATAGGTATCTGGAGCAATGCCCATTTCTTTGACTTAGGATCTATCAAATTTTAGCTGAGCAGCTTTGAGATAGTCAGTGTCCACAGAGGCTTTCCCATTCCCTTTTGTTGCTCTATTCAGAATAGCTTAAATTTCCTCCTCTTCTTCTTCTTCAGGTTGTTCCAAAATCAAGTGTCTCCTTCTGTTTAGCCTGTCCTCAGGAATGGATTCCTCCCCCTTAGGTGGTGCAGGGCTTGGAGATCCCCCTTGAGTAGGCTCAGCAGTTTTAGAAACTTTGGAAGAACCTGCAACAACACCAGTTTATGAGAGATCTGCTGCTTGTCCCAGTGAGGCTGATTTCTCCTTAGAGGGAGATGAAGATTTCTCCCCATTAGATTTTGTCTTCGAGGCAGATTTCTTCTCCCCCTTTGAAGGGCATGGCACAGAGCCTTCAAAACCAATTCTGCCCAAAGGAATGGATCTAACCGGATGGACAGCAGCAGTTTTGGTGACAGGTTTTGAACCAACTAGGCTATGCACTAAGAAAGCCAAGTTGTCCTTAACCTCTGCTAGCTGGGTAACACAGGTGTTAAGAGAAGAAGAGTGGGAAGTGGCAAGGGATGAGAGCCGGGAAATAGCAGCCCTGTCATCAGCTGTGAACACCAAACTTTGAAGCTGTGCAAGAGTCATATCAAGGGACTCATGCATATCATCAAAGTAAGGGAGACCACTAAGGTATTTAGGTTGGCCATTGTGGAGGGTAGTATGGTAGAGCAGGTTTCAGCAAGACCTGATAGTTGTTGGGATATAGATGCCAGACTGGACACAGAGTACTATTAGTGAGTATGAAATTAGGCTAGGGAGGATGAGAGTTGTTGCAGCTGTGCAGTGAGTGCAAGCACCTATGAGAAATGATCAGGTTGGGGAGCAGGGGCTGGAAAAGAAGACTTAAACGAATCAAGAAAACCTTAAAGCTGAGTAGACACGGAGTCTGAAATGATAGAAGGGAGGGATGTCATAGAGGTTTCCAATGAGGTAACTTTGTTGGTCAGCATGGAGAGCTGATCCTTAATTGGAAGATCTTTGGGGGAAGGAGGAGTGTGGGTTGACTGTTTAGATTGTGTGGATGGAGATGCAAGTGATAGAGAGCATTGAGGAGTATGGAGGTCACTAGGTGATGGTAGAGGTACTTTGGAAAGAAGTTCCATAGCCTGGGCATAAGTTAGGGTGCCCAGCTTGGAAAGATGAAGAGAACCTTCAGAGGTGGCTGTAGCTGCATCATGTGATGAAGAAAATGAGGATGGTGGCCTTTCAGATGTAACTGTTATGGTAACACCTTGATCAAGACCAGGGGACGTTCCCTCAGTAGTACCTTATTTTGAAGGCACCTCTTCATGGGGAGAGGGGATGTGCATTTCAACATCATCATTGGTGAAGGCTGATGATGGAATTTGCGTTTGAGGAGCAGCTTCACCAGAGGGATGTTCCAGACCTTAAGGTTCATCAACTTAGGATGTTGGTCCTTCAACAGCTGTTGGGTATTGAACATCTGTGTCATGAGGAGCAGAAGTGAAAGGCTGATCTGTTGATTGGTTTGTATCAGCAGGTTTGGCACCTTGTGCGGACTCGGATTATGTATTAGAAGTTTGAGGGGGGAACTGTGTGGACTCAGTGTGGAGTGGAGAGTACTCATGTCTTTCAATGTCTTCAGCCTGTTGAAAGGCTTGGACAGTTGAGCCAGTTGTCTCCTTTTGTACAACTGGATCCTGTTGTGAGGGACCAGAGGGCTTAGGCTGACTCAGGGTGGACCCGGTATGGAGTGAAGCTTTCTCCATAGTGGCTGCTCCTTCTCCCAAAATAGGAGAGGTAAAAGCAGCAAGGGTTGCTTCTTTTTCAACTGACCCCTGTTGGGAGGGGTTAGAGGGGCTAGTTTGGTTAGTCGAGGTTTTCTTTTTGGCTATGGATTTCTTTCTTAGCCTGGAATATTGCGAGATAGAAGGGGATTGAGGAGAAGAGATAGGATGTTGTGTTTGGACTGGAGGTGAGACTGGGCTAGAAATAGGTGGTTGAGCCTGTTCGTTAGTCTCAGGTGCCATAAAGGCTTCAGGTTCAATGAATGAACCATGGTGACCAGCCTGCTCCCCTTTAGCCACTGAGGCTGAGGGTGCAGACTTAGCTGTTTTGGCCTTCTCAGTAACAGGCCCAACTTCAGCAGTCTTCAAGGAACTTTTTGCCTTTTTAGACTTGGATTTGGATTTTCCTTTGGGAGCAATGATTTGATCCACCTCCTTAGTAGAAGGTCTTTCCACTAACCCATGCAACCTCCTCATTGGTGTTGACAGAGGAGGTTCATTATCAAGTACTGGGGCGTAAAATACCCCATTTCCTATGACAGGAAATGCTGCAGTAGTCAAGAGAGGTTAGGAGTTGTAAAGATGCTCACCACAAATGTTCTTGAAAATGAAGCTTAAAAACCTAGGATATCTCACTGCAGCAGGACGTTGTTCCTGTTGCACCAAGTTCCTCAGATTAAGGAATATCCATCTTGCCATGTTTCAGAGTAGTCCCATCCACAAGCTGTAGGATTGTTGGAATCTCATCCCTGTTGACTTGGTCAAAGGAACCAACTTTGCAACTGAGGCTCATCTCCAATGAGGCGAAGAGGAAACTGTAAGTTGGGAAGAGATCTCTTCTAAACAAGGTTGCACCCAACTTTGGTTCTGCTACACCACAGAATTGTACCAGATTGCCCATCTGTTCGTCCTCAGGCTGAGGTTTGTCATATGTATCAGCAGCTGGAAGATGAAGTACTTCCCTCAAAAGAGCAGTAGTGATCTCAAATGTTTTGGTGGTGTTGAGAATGGTTCCCCTTATGGTTTGGGTAGAGGGACCATACGAGCAAGTGTAGCAAAACTCATAAACCATCTCCTGGTACAAGACACCAGGAGAGGCAGTCATTGCATAATGCAGGGGATGGGCTTGCAGAAATGTGACACCCTTGCCACAACAACCACCATTTACAAAACACCCAGGATTTAATCATCAAACACAATTACATAATGATCTGATAACCTAAATTAAGTGCGGAAGCATTAAAAACACATAATAAAAGTAGTGCAACAGTGTCAAACACCCTACGGTGCTACAAGGTACCAAATCTAAGTCTACGTGCCCAATACAATTATTACAACATCCAGAATATAATATAACATTGTCCCAAAGCATGATTACCGATTATATAGTACCAAATCTTCCGAATCTTCCCAAATGACCTAACTAGAAGGTCCGGCAGTAGACTTCCCTTTTCCTGTAAAATAAAAATAAACAACTGAGGAATAAGCGGATGCTTAGTGAATACAAAGATTACGCATTTTATATATTTTTATGAAGCCCAAGGGTAAAACCGATGACAAACATCGTATACCCTCTTCGTACACCAAGTACGGACCAGAGCCGCAGCCCCTTCGAGCCCAAAGCTCGGCATAAAAACATACCATCTGAGACAAACGTACGATCGGGGATGACATACTGCCTACCAGAACCTCGGAGGGATCAGCTCCAGGTCATATAGCGCAGTAACATCAGAGTAATCGATGCGACCCACTGGTCCATCACTAGATGCACAACAATCGAACGGACATGCAACAAGTAAGAATGTGCATCTAAATCTACGCAAGTTAGTAGAATTCCAAACAAATCATGAGGCAACAGGTCTCAGCAGGCAAAGCTTAACATAAAACAGATATAAACATGCGAAATCTACTGTACTCACAGTGGGTGCGTAATTAAACTTTAACCGATATTATTTCTCCTCGGGCTTTCAACCGGATCCACCAAGTACCCCACTGTGGGTTAAACAACACCACAAGGGACCTATTAAATTAGTTGCAACAATACCTCGAGTCAAAAACCGTTTAAATTCATAAACCAAGTTTCGTAAGTTTTGCAATATATTTTCCCCCATTTCGGGTCCATGTCCAAATTCGAACCGTAACTAAGTTTGATCCTAACTCAAGTTCACACCTTATCCTTTAAGTAACTCTTGTTATTTATGTGTTGTTTATGTGTTTCATTCAAAATATTCGAGTCTAAAGAGTGGGTTTCAATTTTTAGGCTTCAAATTCGAATTTTAGGGGCAAAATTCGAATTTCCCTTCGATTTTAATGGTAAACTCGAACATATAGAGATAAATTCGAACCATATTGGAATTTAGGGTCCTAAATTCGAATTTAGGGACATAAACTCGAATTCCATGTGTTAAACTCGAATACATGCTCGAATCTAGTACCAAAATCGAGTTTGTTCTTGTATTTCGACTGTGTTTTTGGTATTTCGAGTTTGTTCATCTTACAACCTTAAAACATGCATTTATAAGCCTAAAATCACAGATATATCATGTATTGAGCCTAAGATCATTTCTATTATACATATACTAACATATTCTTGCAAGATTTCAAGCAAAACTAGCTCCAAATCACATAAAAAAGGCAGATTCGAATCTAAGTTCTTCAAAACCGAAATAAACAAACTTAAAAGGGTTGATTCTTACCTCAATCCGTACGAAATCGAGAATCCAACTGCAGATTGTTGTAGTACTCCTCGAGATCTTTCCGATGACGTATAAATCTCGATAACCGGCCGGTCGGTTTGTGAGATATCGTAGAGAGAAGTAGAGAGAATTCTAGAGAGAGAAAGTGTAGAGAGAGAGAGAGTATGCATAGAAAAATGAAAGGCTTTAGCCTTTTATTCCCACTTTCATCATTTTGCACATTTCACCCCTCAACTTAATTAGTTCCATAAAATACTGATTTATTCTTAAATTTATCATTACTAACTTTTATTATTCATAATACTCCATAATAAAAAATTTTAATTCTCAAACTTCGTAACTTCTTAAAATAGCAACAAACTTTTAAATAACCCAAATACATAATATTTGCTCATAATTCAACTAAATTTATAAATTTTCCAGTTAAATAGGTCCGAATTATAGTAATTGAATTCGAGGATGTTACAAGAAACTCCACCATTTGTTCATAAAATTTCCCAGCTTAGTTTTTAGGAATGGTTAGGTTTGCAATGTAGTTGGTGGGTTTGATGGTTAACATGGTGGTGACAAAGGGGTGCTTTTGTACATCATCACCAAGAAATGTAGGGACAAAGGGGTTATTTGGTGAAGCCATTTTTGAGAGTAGAAGAGATGTATGATTTCTGAACATTTAGTCTTTTAGGGTTCTACAGAAGGTTATGGAAGTAGTAGGGAAGAAGAGGAAGATGAAACCATAATTTGGCTATTTATAAGATTTGAATGTGAGTGAGTAGGAGAGAGAAATGTTTGGGGGTTGATTTGAAATGAGACTAACGGAAAACAAAACGGTTTACCACGTCAGCACGTTTGTTAGACCAACATGACCTTTTTAATCACTAACACAAGTAACACACATTATCCGCAGGTAATTAAGATAAGTAAATAGTTAATTTAAATAACTTAAGTGTGAAGAAATGTTAGTTAAAAACTGATGGTGTAAACTATTGTTCAAAACCCGTGATGAACAGGTTTCATCAAGTAGTAATCCTTCGGTAAGCTGTTCATGAAACCTAGGCAGCTATAGGAGAACATGTTTGATTATGAAGCTTGTTCAATAGTTGAACAGGTTACAACACTTTGCGTTGTATGACAGATAACAGAGTGAGCAGGTTGAAAGTTTGGACAACAAAACAGTTTTGAAGGTAAAACTAATGTTGTCAAACCTGTTACATGTCAAAGCTGTTCAAATTTTCAGAAACTGGCAAAGTATAGAGCAGACAAAACCTGTTCTGAGAAATTTTTGCAGATTTGATTAAGTACTGTTGGAACATCAGAGACACTTAGTCACTTTTATTTAACATTCCCAGCTTGCTTAGGTAGTTAAACCTGTTTTCATCAAGAGGTTTGGTGAAAATGTATGCAAGCTGTTATTCTGTGGGAATGAAGTTTACCTCCACATTACCTTTATGGATGTGATCCCTGATAAAGTGATGTCTAGTGAAATACTGGATTGTTGGAGATAGCTATGGAACTTTTATTATCACACAAAATAGGGATTTTCCTATATACAACACCATAGAATTCTGCTTCTTGCTGCACCAACTGATCAACTTACCACCAAGGAGTTGACATCCACCTGTTGTGCTTTTCCTATCTAGCCTGCAACCTGCAAAATTAGGATCTGAATAACCAATTAGTTTAAGGCTGGAGTCTTTGGGATACCAAATACCCGAACCTGATGTACCCTTTAGGTATCTGAAGATTCTTTTTATAGCATCTAGAAGTGATTCTTTTGGATCAGCCTGAAACCTAGCACACAAATAGGGGGCAAACATAATATCTGGTTTTTTAGCAGTTAAATATAGCGAGTCCCCAATCATGCGTCTGTAGGATGTTACTAAAACAACTATGCCACAGGCATCAACATCCAACTTTACATTGGTTGCTATTGGGGTTTTGATGGGAGAACATTGATCAAATTTGAATTTTTTTAAGAAGATCTAATGTATAGTTTCTTTGATTTATGAAAATTCCAATTGAGGTTTGTTTAACCTGTAGTCCTAGAAAGAAAGTAAGTTCACCCATCATGCTCATTTCATATTTAGATTTCATGCTGTTCATTAGTAGATCCAAATATTATGTCATCCATATATATTTGAACAAACATAATATCAGTTTTCACCTTCTTTATGAACAATGTAGTATCCACTTTACCTCTGGAATAGCCATTACTCATAAGGAAATCGGTAAGAGTATCATTCATGCTCTAGGGGCTAGTTTTTGTCCATAGAGTGCTTTGTCCAACTTATAGACAAAGCCTGGATGACTTTCACTTTCAAAACCTGGTGGCTGCTTAACATATACCTCTTCTTGCACCTTATCATTCAAAAATGCGCTCTTTACATCCATCTGAAATACGTTCATGCTGTTGTGGGCAACGTAGGCCAGAAACAAACGAATTGCTTCCAACCTGGCCACAGGAGCAAATGTTTCATCATAGTCTATGCCTTCTTCTTGCCTATACCCTTGAGCAACTAGTGTTGCCTTATTTATAATGACATGACCTTGCTCATCCATCTTATATCTGAAGACCGATTTGGAGCCAATAATGTAAGGTCTACCACTACAGATCTATCTAGACGCGGAAACGTCAACGAGTGCGGAATCCTCGTTAACGGGTAGACGGTAACAACTCTCACCAGAAACACAGAGACTATCAGAAGCTGCACGAACTACACAAGAACGTACCTACGAACTGATTCTCTCCGAAACGACACTGACACTGATGATAAACTCGAAATCGCTTAATGCTTAATCACTCTCGAATTCTGCAAAAAGTCTAATAATATTTCGAGTCTATCCTTAATTATAGAGGCTAATTCGAGTCTGTCATGGGCCAAACTCGAATCAGGCCCAAGGCCCATTCGAGTTTGTCCTCACTGACACCCTCGAATCTGCCTAAGTGAGCATATTCGAATCTGTCTAACTGACCCATTTGAATCTGACCTAGATTCGAATCTTGGTCCTTAGACATTTCGAATCTACATTTTAACATAATTAACTAAGTATTTGAACTTATGTTTTTACCTTATGATTGATTTTATCTTTGATCTTTATGTTTAAACTTCTTGTAACACGATACATCAAGTTCAAACATACAATCAATAACTGTCAAACCTATATAAACATATATATCAAACACTCGTTAATTCTCAATACTTTGAATATTACTTAAACCAAAATGTTAGATTGCTTAGACTGCTATCGTCACACAGGGTGTACCAACAGACTCCCCTTGACGATAGCTTCTAATAATTCACACATTTGATTAAGTACTTTGTTTATTATTTATTCAAATTGCTTCCAGCATACAAACCCTTTTCAACACACACTTTAACTACATTCTCATACTTTCTTGCCTCACCATCCATATGAGTATCACTTGAAATCTTATGAGCATGCAAAATTTGGAGGTCATCTCGAGAAAGGTTTATCAGGTGCAGAGGATCATAGATTCTAAGAATCACCTTTTCTTCAAAATCTTCTATCACCGCTTCTCCCGTTTCACTCTCAACATACCACCAGTTCAGATTTTTCATGACGTTTTGTGGCATAGGCTTGAGAGGCACCTTTCTCAGACATCTTACGGGTCTGTATTGAATCTTCATCCATGGATGCCCAGTTAGAGGATCAATTCGAGAATGATCCTCTACTCTTTTTCCTATCCTTGGATTAAGCCGTTCAAACTTTCTCGACCTTCCCTCTTTCCTTATGATTCTGACAATTATATCTGCGTAAGGGTCATTGCCGATATTGATTAGATCTTTCCAAGCTAAAGCCTTTATCTCAATCTTCGGCAGTGAATTGAATACTTTCAGAGATCGTCTGAGGTACTGGAGCCCATCTTTTCTCTCGATTATGAATAGCTGCAGTTCCCGATCAAGGAACCAGCTTAATATGTTTCCTGACAGTTTTCCAGTAGCAGGCACCTTCATCTTCTTTTTCAGCTCTAAGTCCTTCTGCTCAGCCCTGAACCATATCTTTCTTTTTTTTTTTTTTCAGTAGTCAGCTCTCTGGCAGGCTCTTCTATTGATGACTCAACATTTAAAGCAGCATTCACCACTTCTATGTTAACAACATCATTTCCTTCTATCACATACGTATCAGTGATTGGATTTTGCTGAACGACGATCTCATTGGCTTCATCGTCTTCGTCAACACACACCTCATCATCTGATCTCCAATCAACAATCTCTTCAGGAACAAATTCTCCCTGTTCTAGTTTCTCCATATCATCTTCAAAGTCAAAGCCCAAACCCATCGGGTCATCGTCGAGATCCATAAGAGCATCAATCATCTCATTTATCTCAGATTCTGTAGGTTTCGACGAACTGGCCTCTCCTTCTTTAGCTCCTGCTTGACTTGGCTCCCCCTGAGATTGAGCATCCTGAGCAGCAGAAAAATCTACTGGCTCATTCTGTCTTTGAGTGCTGGGATCATTGCCTTGGTCATATTCATTATCATCATCCCTCGGCCGCTCCACTTGATCACGGCAGGATGTCTCCCCCTGAGCCTGTAAATTTTTCATTAATTGCTCAACCAGGGAGCGCATCGATCTAAGTTCAGCTGCTTGATCAGCAACAAAAGTTTTTAGCTCTAAGTTCTCTTCCTGAACTTTTTCCACAATCTTCTTCAGTTCGGTATTCTCCTTATCAATATTTGCGTTATGCTTCTGAAGTTCACCGATTGCCGTTGTTAGGCCGAAGATTTGGATCTCCTGAAAGTCAACTCTATCTTTTAGTCGCAAAAACCTTTGATTTTCGGCATATGTGGATGTGGTGGATGGGATGGATTGAATTGGAGTTGAAATGATCGGCGATGGGATGTACGGTTCATCATGAGGTGGTGATTGTGGAATGGTGGGTTGAGGGTCCTGATGTTGAGGAATTTGAGGTTGAGGAATTTCAGGTTGTTCTGCTGAAGCTGAAGTAGATCCTTGCATAAATCTATGACGCTTGGCCCTTTGCCTCATCACTAATGGTGCAACCTCTTCTTCTTCAAAATCAGAGTCATCAGACTCTCGTGATGCTCTACGCCTTGAAGCTTCTTCATTTACTACCAACCTTGATCCATAAGTTCCTATTTGAACAGGAGGTTCTGTAGAAACGGACTCTGGAGCTTCAACTTCTATCTCCTCCATTTCTTCTGACTCAGTTGCTGAGGATGACAAGTCATTACCAGTTTGCTCTGGTTCATATTCATCAACATCTCTAAGAACATCTTCTTCTCCCTCTGGAGGCTCTAGCAATTCACCAACTAATGCTGCAGATATTTCTTCATTGGCATGAGGACCAGCTTCACAAATTTCATGTAGTGTTTGACACAACTGATCAGATTCAGTTGGGACATTCGAAGGCCCTGCTTCTTGTACCTCTTGCTGATGACTTGTAGAAGGCCTGGTTGCCTGAGTTTGACTCGCGGTAGCTCTTTGTCATCTCCTTTGTGGCTGTGCACGCGGTTGTTGTCGTTGTTGTTGCGGTGGCTGTCTGGCTTGAACTTCCACTTCTCCTGCCCAGTTGGCATTATTCGGTGCTTCAAAGTTCCTGTCAATTACAGCTCCAAACAACGGTCGTTCGACTGGAACTGCCAACCTTCCTCTATGCGAGGAGCAATCAGCAAAAATCCTTTTATCCATCACCGCTACGCTTTGAATTTCATTTTGCTGCGGCAAATTCGGCAAGAAATGCCTAATGAGCATCATTATGAATCGAGGATACAGCAGAAATTGTTGCTGCTCTGGAGCCGAGATTTGATGACCGAACTCCGAGAAAAACATTTGAGAAAAGCTGAAGGGCCGATTATATACTAAAGCAATCATCCCGGATTGGATCTTCGAGACAGTATAATCAAAACCAGCTTTCTTCGCCGCAAAACAAACCATAAACACATGAGCCAAAAATCTCCATTGGCCTATTAGCCCACTCTTCATATACGATGTTTTCGTAACATCCAAGCTGTAACCCATCCTCTGAAAAGCTGCTTGCCTAATACTTAAGGGAAAGTCAATAGGCCCAGACTCTTCTTCTTGAGATCCTAGCTGCAAAACCTGACGCAGCATATTGGCATAAAACATCAATGGTTGTCCTGCTATCCTTGTTCTCAGCACTGTCGGGGTGACAGAGCAATCCACCTGTAGATGATCATAGAAATGGCGAACATAAGGAATAACAATCTGAATGTTATGGGACAAAGCAAACGCAATCCTAGACTCCACTAGGAAATCCATCATTTGTCGAAAACCCTGCGCCTCAGGGAATATGATGGTCGGGGGGAATGACCATATTGTGCTTCGGCACGAATACTCCAACAGCCATATCTGCACAATTAATAAACTATTAGAGTTAATAAAAATCAATAAACTTGCCAAAATTCAAATTTGTTTTATTTTGAACTTGATTAAGTACAAAATCCAACACAAAAGAATTTCTACAAGTTTAATTAAATTTAAATTTAATAATTCAAATAAAATGACAGATTCGAATAGACATATTCGAAGACACCCTATTTCGAGTTTGATGGCACACTCGAATCTAGTGAACTTCTCGAGTTTACTGACAAACTCGAGAATCGCCTGGAACAGATTCGAGCTCGTCGGCCAACATCATCACCAAACACTATGATTTTAACCATTTTGAACTTAGAAAATCACATACATTAGCCCAACTAGGTTCTAATCACAGAGATTTGCCTTAAATTTCGCTTTTTAATGGTTCAAACTTTGTAATTTTGAAAAACACGATTTCGACCATCAAGCCTTCAAAAATTGGTGATTTTGACTTAAATGATGTATAAAACTACTTGAATCTTGTACAAATCAGTTGCTTATACCTAGATGTATCAGTAGAATCGAACACACACGTAAGAAACTCGACAAATTGTTGTTTTGTGGAAAACGGTAGACTCGAGCAGACAGATTCGAAATCGCCTAATAGATTCGAGAGTATAGATTGGAAAACAGATGACTTAATGACGTTACTGTTAACCTATTTATACCACCTACCTTCGAGTCTATGGCCACATTCGAATCTAATGACAGATTCGAGGTCACCCAATTTCGAGTTTAAACTAAACTCAAATTACCCAAAACACTTAGAAAATTTCGAAAATTTTGAAATAAATTCAACTTTTTCAACCTCATTGTGTAACGGAATAAACTATGTCAAACCTTTTACCCTAAGCACAAGATTTTCACGCAGTGTTTATTTTATCCAACTATGAATGCACCCTTAGAAATTTTTGACCTTTTTCCTAAGTAAAAAATAAAATAAAATAAAGTAAAATAAACTAAGGTAAAACACAATAAAATAAAATAAAAACTAAGTAAAAATAAAATTTTAAAATTTTGACCAAAAATTTAACTTAGACTTAAGCTATATTTATTAAAATTTACAACCTATGCTAAACACTTAACAAAATATTTTTGATGAGTATAGTCAAAGAAAGGTTCAATCAGATAGCGGTGTCAGATACTCACTTTCAGTACTTAAACTTTCACATTTAGGAATTTTTGATTCCTTTGATTGTTTGTCGTGAAATACCTATTTAGCCGATTGTTGGTATTTTACCCCTTAAAACATGCTACATTTCGGAAGCTTTGAATCCGAAAGCATGGTATTCACTGTTTAAAATTCTAAGATTTGACAGTTAGGACCCGGTTTAAAATATGACATGCGGTATTCACTGCCTCCCCCCAAAACATGGTAGGAAGCTTTGAATCCGAAAGCATAGTCCTAGCTGCCTCAATCAGTGTCCTATTTATACGTTCGGCCACCCCATTTTGTTGAGGCTCATATGGTGCACTAAATTGATGCACTATGCCCTTTGAGAGGCAATATACACCAATTACAGTGTTTTTGAACTGAGTTCCATTACCACTACGTATCCTTTTAACCCGTGTTCCATAGGAATTCTCCACTTGGTCTAAGAACCCGATGAGCTTGGAAGCCGTCTCGTCCTTTGTACCTAGAAAGAAAACCCAAGAAAATCATGAGTAATCGTCAGTGATAACCAAACAATACCAACTACCTCCTATACTCCTTTTGTTGATTGGTCCGAATAGATCCATATGCAACAAATCGAATGTAGAGGTTATGGAATTCTGAGTCTTGGACTTGTGTGTCTTCTTATGTTGTTTGCCCTTCTTGCATGGTAGACACTTGTCCTCGAACTGAAAGCTCTTCATAGGCACACCTTGCACCAACCCATTTTTCATTATGTAATTCATCTTTCTTGGGTGCAGGTGAGCCATGCGTCTGTGCCACAATACCGATTCCGTCTCCGAAGCTTTGGATAACAAACAGATTGGCCCCATCGAAGTCTCCGGCTTGTTCATATCAAGCATGTACAAGTCATTCTTCCTTGGTGCCCGCATCAATATCCACTCTTCAGGAATTTTGAAACCCGGTTTTAGCACTAACGCTTCAGTGTCTGTGAACAACACTGAATTCTTCTTGTCACAGATTTGAGATACACTAATGAGATTGTGAACCAGTTTATCAACATGATAAACATGATCCAACTTGATTGTCCCATTAGTGACCACTCCGATACCCGTGATGTTTCCTCCTTTATTTCCCGCGAATGATACAAATCCCCGATTCCCACCCTTGAAGTCTGTAAGGAGACTTCTTTCCCCTGTCATGTGCCTGGAGCATCCACTGTCGACGAACCATTTGTTTTTTGGACCTGTGGTAATCTCCTGCACATGAAAGAAAATAGCTTAGTTATCACGGGGAACCCAAGCCATAACTGACTTGGTTATACCATTCTCGTCCACATACTTAAACTCTTTCAAATACCCATCTCTCCTTTCAGGTGACTTGGGTCGTTGAACAGGAGTTTGTTGTGGTGCCGAGTGATGTAAATTCACTCTTTGCCTTTGAGTAGGCATTTGTTGTGGAGCTCTAGAATAATTCCGATTATATTGCATTTCAAATTGTGATCCCTGAGCTCTTACCGGTGTGTGATGCCTAATAGGAGTGTGTGACCTAACCGGAGTGTATGCTCTGCTAGGTGTTGTGCTCCTATATTGTTGTTGACGTCCAGACCTAGATTGATTTACGACTCTATTCGGTGAATTTGTCCTAACCACTTCTTTGGTCCAACCTTTACCGGTGTTTGTTTCACAACTTGTTTTGGTGCGGCCAACACAATTTTCTCGGTACTCTGAGAACTACTAGTGCTCGCCACACTTGCTGAGGGCTTAACTGGTGTTGGCTTCCCTGTCTTAGGTGTAACTTCGGCTTTCCTAAGCGGACAGTTAGAAGCAACATGCCCCTTTTCATGACATCTGAAGCAGGACATCTAATCTATGGACTTCTTGTGTGTGCCCTTAGACTTAGGTGTCTCACTAGTGTCTTGGTCCTTTTGAACATCTATTGCGACTGGCTCATCATCCTGATCATTAAAATCAATTTTATGTTTTCCTGCAGGTGTTTCACTGGAGGAAGACACAAATTTGACTTTCTTAACCTTGACGGTTGTGTCAGCCACCTTAGGTGTATTTTCTACTACAGGCTCAGATATAGGTGTAGGTATGTCCTCTAAGTCTACTGAGTTGTCAGTTTTCTCCTGCGGTTGAGGCACGTAGTTTGCATTAAAAGGTGGAGGAATTTCATGAAATCCTACACCTACAGGCTTTTTAGATTGGCGTTGAGCGTCTAAAACTTTCCCTAGGTTCAGGCTTAAATTCCTAAACTTCTCTAGCTTACTATTGGCCTCTGCTACCTTTACCTTTGTTTCAGCTAGCTCTATGTCTTTGTCCTTAAGATTTTTGGTCAAGGCCTCTACATGCTCATACATAAGCTCTAACCTAACACACTGCTCACTCAGTTTGTCTTTCAGAACTATTACATCTTGAGCATCAGCCTTAAGTTTTTCCTTAAGATCTTGCTTAATGTCGTTTAGGCTAGCGTTATCAGCCTTTAAAGACTCATTTTGAGCAGTTATTGTTTTATGTGATTCTAAGACTAGATTTAACCTATCATTAGAAGTAACACATAACAAGCATAATTCATGAAAAAGAGAGTAAGTCAGACTAACCTTTGTGTGGTCGGATTCCACGTTGGCAATTTGAGCGGCAAACTCCAGAAGCGTCTGATCATTCGTCTTCTCCACCCACATCGGACTGCTGTCCCTTTTGGTCTGCTCTTCTCCTTCACATCCATTCTCCGTGACTTCATCCATAAAAGCCCGAGCATTTGATTCCAGATGTGAGGTCCAGTCGTAGGTACCATCCAGCTGTCTGTCTGATGTGACATTTGATAGAAGACCAGCTAGATTGGCTTGACCGGCAGATGAACTCGGAAGGTATCGTTGTTGGGACTGATTCTGAAACTGTCCATGATGTTGATTCTGTCCTTGGTACGTATCTGCCTTCGGCCTCTGACATTCTCTGGCGAAGTGTCCCAGACCTTGACAATTGTAGCACTTGGCCTTGGACTTATCAAATCCAATCCCCTTATTGTTCATTGTCAGATTCCTCCCAGTTTGTTTGATGAATCTTTTAACCCGTTGGGTTACCATGGCCAGTTGCCATTTAAGGTCCATCTCCTCAAGATCGTCAGGGTCGACCTGATCATAGTCTTCATCCCAGAGAGCAGGATCGTTTATCTTCCCCTGAACGCAGTTCCCGTATGCGGCCACAAATGAAGCAAGCAAGTTCAAATGTTCTTCCGCTGATTTAGCGCTCATGGGCATCTTAGAGTAGCCCTGAGATGTCGATGCCTGAGTTGATTGAGGTAGCTGTTCTTCCGATCTTCCCAATCCTAAGAACGCTCTGTTCAGCGTGTCATCAGCCTCTGCTGGTGACGACGTTTCTCCGGTGAAAAACGCTGTAGCAGTCTTCAGATCAGCTGCGGCTGAAGGTTTTGTTGATTTTCCAAAATACATCGCTGGATTCTGGACTAGTTCGTACTCCGTTTCGGCCTTCAGTAGCTCGAAATGATAAGCTCGCAACGTTCCCACAATATCTTCCAATGATTGAGTATAATACTTGTCTTCATTAAGCTTAATCATTGCCACATACATAGCCCATTTGGCTGGTAAGGCATCAAGAAGCTTATTGTTCTTTTCAGTGTCATTGTACTCAATCCCATGACTTTCAAGCTCCGTTAACAGATGATAAAAGCGGGTGATGGTGTTATCCAGCTGTTCATCCTTCAACGCCTTGAAAATAGCAAACTGTTGTTTTAACAGCTCCATACGCTTTCTTCGAACCCTCGAATTACCCGCACATCTCTTTTCCAGTGACTCCCAAAGTTCCTTAGATGTCTTCTGAGTCCGGAATGTGTGTAGTATATCCTGAGGCAACGCCATTCGAATTTTCGAGAAAGCTCTGTTCTCGGCTTCATAAAGTTTCTTATCATCTTCCTTCATCATCTGATATGATAAGACTCTCTGACGGCCTTCAACTTCAGAAATTGGTGGAATGTACCCTTCGTCAATACAAACCCACATGCGCATATCGTTGAAACGCACCAAATCGGCAAACCGATCTTTCCACCAATAGTAATCCTCGAGTTTCATCAGCTTAGGCGGAGTGTTTGCCTTCCCGACCTCGTGATCCATTTCTAGAAACTTTTGAAGATTTGACATCGTTGTCGAGAGTACTTGAATTGAACTTAATTAATTTAATTCGAAACTAATTTAAGTTAATTCTTTCGAATCTAGGTTGATTCGAATATAATTAATTTGAAATTTATTTGGGATTAAATTGGATTAAGTTTTGTAATTCAATTAAATTCGAAACTAATGACAGATTCGAAAGTCCCCCAAACTCGAAGGTCAAGGCAAACTCGAACACTTCAGTAGATTCGAAGCCCTATTCGAAACTAGACTAAACTCGAAGCAAACTCGAATGTAAGCAGACTTGAGACCCCTATCGAATGTAGCACAAACTCGAATTAGACTCGAAACAGTGTTTATCAAACTCGAGAGGAGCGGATTTGGTTAGACTCGAAACTAAGTAAAACCCTAATTACTCCTAATAGATTCGAGCGCCGCAAACTCGAAAAACGGCTAACACTTCGATTTCTTTACGTTTTGCAGATTAAATCAATATTTTTACAAAGAAAAATATTGATTTAGATCAAAAACGTGAAAAATAACAAAGTGTTTCCCAGATGACAAGTTGCTAAGCTCGAAAAACACGAATTTGAGAGAAAAACCGTAGAAAAAGCGTCAAGAAACCTAGAATGTATCTAGATGAACACGAAGAACACCCCGTAGGCTTTGATACCACTTGTAAGGTCTACCACTACAGATCTATCTAGACGCGGAACCGTCAACGAGTGCGGAATCCTCGTTAACGGGTAGACGGTAACAACTCTCACCGGAAACACGGAGACTATCAGAAGCTGCACGAACTACACAAGAACGTACCTACGAACTGATTCTATCCGAAACGACACTAACACTGATGATAAACTCGAAATCGCTTAATGCTTAATCACTCTCGAAATCTGCAAAAAGTCTAATAATATTTCGAGTCTATCCTTAATTATAGAGGCTAATTCGAGTCTGTCATGGGCCAAACTCGAATCCGGCCCAAGGCCAATTCGAGTTTGTCCTCACTGACACACTCGAATCTGCCTAAGTGAGCATATTCGAATCTGTATAACTGACCCATTCGAATCTTGGTCCTTAGACATTTCGAATCTACATTTTAACATAATTAACTAAGTATTGAAACTTATGTTTTTACCTTATGATTTATTTTATCTTTGATCTTTATGTTTGAACTTCTTGTAATACGATACATAAAGTTCAAACATACAATCAATAACTGTCAAACCTATATAAACATATATATCAAACACTCGTTAATTCTCAATACTTTGAATATTACTTAAACCAAAATGTTAGATTGCTTAGACTGCTATCGTCACACACGGTGTACCAACAAATAATGGTTTTAAATTTTGGAACAGGGACCAGCTTCCATACTTTATTTCTCTCAAACTGATTGAGTTCTTATTGCATGGCAGTGATCCAATCTTTAAGTGCATCATATACTTTCTTTGGCTACGTTAGGGATATAAAACTAGAAAACATACAAAAGTTCCCTAAGCTGTCCCACATTGTTTGCACACCTTTATTGATGTCACCAATGATTTGATCATTGGGGTGACACCTGATCCACTTAGGATCATGCTTCAATGAAGATTCCTATGAACTAGTTTCATTTACATCAAGCCTTGTAGAACAGATCAAAAGATTTTCTGACACGCTGAAATCCTGAGCCTGTTCACCCACTGAAAATGAATCATCATTGTTGAACACATCAGCAGAAGATTAACGAAAATCAGCATTGATTGGTTTTAGAGATGGAGCATTGACTATCTCAGTACACTTATTCACACAGGGTGTATCGATATAATCATCATCATGTCCATTATGGTTAACAGGTTCAATTCTGAGTGATGTGGAAGCTTTTGTGTCCTTTTCTTCTGCATTAGGATGCATAAGATCATCAAAGCTGAAATCTCCAGAAACTGATTCAGGAACAACTTTCGTAGAAGTATTTATAGACTCATTGAAGGTGACATTGATAGATTCATCTATCACCTTTCTTTTGTGGTTGTATACTCTTTAGGCTTTAGAAACAGCAGAATATCTAACAAATACTCCTTCATCAGCTTTGGCTTCAAATTTGGCTAGCTGATCCCTTGATTTAAAATGAAGCAAGGGTATCCAAACACATAAAAATAGCTTATATTTGGCTTTCTCCCTTTGATTAATTCATAGGAAGTCTTGTTGAACCTCTTTACCGCTAAGGATCTGTTTTGAGTGAAGCGAAAAGTGTTGGTACACCCTGTGTGACGATAGCAGTTTAAGTGATCCAACATTGTGGTATTAGCAAGTGTTTGATATATATGTTTATATATGTTTGATAATTATTATTGATTGTATGTTTGAACTTGATATAACGTATTACAAGAAGTTCAAACATAAAGATCAAAGATAAAATCAAACATAAGTTAAAAACATAAGTTTCAATTCTAAGTTAAATAGGTGAAAGAGTAAATTCGAATTCAATAAGGATTGGCATTCGAATCTATGGCAGATTCGAATGTGTTCCTAGGCAGATTCGAATGTTTCTCATAAGGTAGATTCGAGAGTGTCCAGAGGACAAACTCGAATGGGCCTTGGGCCTGATTCGAGTTTGGCCCATGGCAGACTCGAATTAGCCTCTATAATTAGGGATAGACTCGAATCATTAATGGACTTTTTGCAGAATTCGAGAGAGATTAAGCAAAAGGCGATTTCGAGTTTATCAGTGGTTTTAGTGTTGTTTCGGAGAGAATCAATTCGCAGGTGCGTCCGTTGTAGTTCGTGCAGCTTATTGATAGTCTCCGTGTTTCGAGTGAGAGTTGTTTCCGTCAACCCGTTAACGAGGATTCCGCACTCGTTGACGGTCTCGCGTCTAGATAGATCCGTAGTGTGTAGACCTTACAAGTGGTATCAAAGCCTACGGGGTGTTCTTAGTGTTCTTCGTGTTCATAAAGATACATCCTAGGTTTCTTGACGCTTTTGGACGGTTATTCTCTCAAATTTTCGTGTTTTTCGTGTTTATCGAGCTTATCAAATTGGGATACGGGAAATACTTCGTGTTTTTCACGTTTTTGATCGAAATCAGTATTTTTCGTTGTAAAAATATTGATTTAATCTGTAAAACGTTAAGAAATCGAAGTATTAGCCGTTTTTCGAGTTTGCGGCGCTCGAATCTGTAAGGAGTAATTAGGGTTTTCCTTAGTCTCGAGTCTAAACCAAAATCCGCTCCTTTCGAGTTTGTTTCAGAGATAAATCGAGTTTATTTGATTCGAGTTTGCTTCGAGTTTGGACTATGGTCGAACAGGGTGCTTCGAATCTGCTGGGGATTGGAGTTTGCTTCGAGTTTGGACTATAATCTAACAGGGTGCTTCGAATCTGCTGGGTATTTGAGTTTGCCTTGACCTTCGAGTTTGGAGACTTTCGAATCTGTCATCTAGTTCGAATTTAATTGAATTTCAGAACTTAATCGAATTTAATCCCAAATAAATTTAAACTTAATTATATTCGAATCTACTTAAATTCGAAAGAATTAACTTAAATTAGTTTCGAATTAAATTTATTACGTTACAATTCAATTACTTTTGAAACAATGTCAAATCTTCAAAAGTTTCTAGAAATGGATCATGAGGTCGGGAAAGCTAATACTCCGCCTAAGCTGATGAAACTTGAAGACTACTATTGGTGGAAAGATCGGTTTGCCGATTTTGTGCGTTTCAACGACATGCAAATGTGGGTATGTATTGACGAAGGATACATTCCACCTATCTCAGAAGTCGAAGGCCGTCAAAGAGTCTTATCATATCAAATAATGAAGGAGGATGATAAGAAACTATATGAAGCCGAGAACAGAGCTTTCTCGATTATTCGAATGGCTTTGCCTCAGGATATACAACACACATTCCGCAATCAGAAGACTTCTAAGGAGCTTTGGGAGACGCTGGAAAAGAGGTGTGAGGGTAATCCAAGGGTTCGGAGAAAGCGTATGGAATTTTTGAAGCAGCAGTTTGCGATTTTCAAGGCTTTGAAGGATGAAAAGCTGGACGACACCATCACTCGCTTTTATCATCTGTTGACAGAGCTTGAGAGTCACGGCATTGAGTATAACGATACAGAAAATAACAATAAGCTTCTTGATGCCCTACCAGCCAAATGGGCGATGTATGTGGCTATGATCAAGCTTGATGAAGATAAGTATTATGCTCAATCGTTGGAGGATGTAGTGGGAATGCTGCGGGCTTATCATTTTGAGCTACTGAAGGCTGAAACCGATTATGACCAAGTCCAAAATCCAGCCATGTATTTTGGAAAATCAACAAAACCTTCAGCGGCAGCTGATCTGAAGACTGCTACAACGTTTTTCACCGGAGAAACGTCGTCACCAGCAGAGACTGATGACACATTGAAAAGAGCGTTCTTAGGGTTGGGTAGATCGGAAGAACAGCAACCTCAAGCAACCCATGCTTCAACATCTCAAGGCTACTCTAAGATGCCCATGAGCGCTAAATCGGCCGAAGAACATTTGAACTTGCTTGCGTCATTTGTGGTCGCGTATGGAAACTGCGTTCAGGGGAAAATAAACGATCCTGCACTCTGGGATGAAGACTATGATCAGGTAGACTCTGACGACCTTGAGGAAATGGATCTCAAATGGCAAGTGGCCATGGTAACCCAACGGGTTAAAAGATTTATCAAACGAACTGGGAGGAATCTGAACATTAATAATAAGGGGATTGGATTTGATAAGTCCAAGGTCAAATGCTATAATTGTCAAGGTCTAAGACACTTTGCCAGAGAATGTCAGAGACCGAAGGTAGATAATTACCAAGGGCAGACTCAGCATCATGGACAGTTTCAGAACCAGTCTCAACAGAGATACCTTCCGAGTTCATCTTCCAGTCAAGCCAATATAGCTGGTCTGTTATCAAACATAACATCAGATAGACAGCTGGATGGTACTTACGACTGGATCTCACATCCGGAATCTAACGCTAGAGCCTTCATGGCTGAGTTCACTGAGAATGGATGTGAAGGGGAAGAGCAGAACACAAGGGACAGCAGTCCAATGTGGGTGGAGAAGACGAATGATCAGACGCTTCTGGAGTTTGCCGCTCAAATGGCCAACGTGGAATCCGATCACACAAAGGTTAGTCTGAATTACTCTCTTTTTCATGAATTATGTATGTTATGTGTTACTTCTAACGACAAGTTGAATCTAGTATTAGGATCACATAAAAACATATCTGCTCAAAATGAGTCCTTAAAATCTGATAACGCTAGCCTGAATGACATTAAGCAAGATATTAAGGACAAGCTTAAAGTTGATGCACAAGATGTCATAGTTTTAAAAGACAAGCTGAGTGAGCAGTGCGATAGATTAGAACTGATGTATGAGCATGTAGAGGCTTTGACCAAAAATCTTAAGACCAAAGAAGTAGAGCTAGCTGAAACTAAGGTGAAGGTAGCAGAGGCCAATAGTAAGCTAGAAAAGTTTAGGAACTCAAGTCTGAACCTAGGGAAAGTTTTAGATGCTCAACGCCAATCTAAAAAGCCTGTAGGTCTAGGATTTCATGAGATTCCTCCTCCTTTTAATGCAAACCACGTGCCTCAACCTCAGGAGAGAACTGAGAAATCAGTAGACTTAGAGGACATACCTGCACCTATATCTGAGCCTTTAAAAGAAAATACACCTAAGGTGACTGATACAAACGTCAAGGTTAAGAAAGTCAAATTTGTTTCTTCCTCCAGTGAAACACCTGCAGGAAAACATAAAATTGATTTTAATGATCAGGACGATGAACCAGTCGCAATAGATGTTCAAAAAGACCAGGACACAAGTGAGACACCTAAGACTAAGGGCACACACAAGAAGTCCATTGACAAGATGTCCTGCTGTAGATGTCATGAAAAGGGGCATGTTGCTTCTAACTGTCCGCTTAGGAAAACTGATGTTACACCTAAGACAGGGAAGCCAACACCAGTTAAGCCCTCAACAAATGTGGCAAGCACTAGTAGTTCTCAGAGTACCGAGAAAACTGTGCAGGCTACACCAAAACAGGTTGTGAAACAAATACCGGTAAAAGGTGGACCAAAAGAAGTGGTTAGGACTAATTCACCGAATCGAGTCATTAATCAATCTAGGTCTGGTCCTCAACAACAATATAGGAGCACAACACCTAGCAGAGCATACACTCCAGTTAGGTCACACACTCCTATTAGACATCACACACCGGTAAGAGCTCAGGGATCTCAATCTGAAATGCAATATAATCAGAATTATTCAAGAGCTCCACAACAAATGCCTACTCAAAGGCAAAGAGTGAATTTACATCACTCGGCACCACAACAAACTCCGGTTCAACGACCCAAGTCACCTGAAAGGCGAGATGGGTATTTGAAAGAGTTTAAGTATGTGGACGAGAATGGCATAACCAAGTCAGTTATGGCTTGGGTTCCCCGTGATAACTAACCTATTTTCTTTCATGTGCAGGAGATTACCACAGGTCCAAACAACAAATGGTTCGTCGACAGTGGATGCTCCAGGCACATGACAGGGGAAAGAAGTCTCCTTACAGACTTCAAGGGTGGGAATCGGGGATTTGTATCATTCGCGGGTAATAAAGGAGGAAACATCACGGGTACCGGAGTGGTCACTAATGGGACGATCAAGTTGGATCAAGTTTATCACATTGATAAACTGGTTCACAATCTCATTAGTGTATCTCAAATCTGTGACAAGAAGAATTCAGTGCTGTTCACTGACACTGAAGCGTTAGTGCTAAAACCGGGATTCAAGATTCCTGAGGAATGGATATTGATGCGGGCACCAAGGAAGAATGACTTGTACATGCTCGATATGAGCAAGCTGGAAACTTCGATGGGTCCAATCTGCTTACTGTCAAAAGCTTCGGAGACTGAATCAGTGTTGTGGCACAGACGCATGGCACATTTGCACCTAAGAAAAATGAACTGTATAACGAAAAATGGATTGGTGCAAGGTGTGCCTATGAAGAGTTTTCAGTTCGAGGACAAGTGTCTACCATGCAAGAAGGGCAAACAACATAAGAAGGCACACAAGTCCAAGACTCAGAACTCCATAACCTCTACATTCGATTTGTTGCATATGGATCTCTTCGGACCAATCAACAAAAGGAGTATAGGAGGTAGTTGGTATTGTTTAGTTATCACTGACGATTACTCACGATTTTCTTGGGTTTTCTTTCTAGGTACAAAGGACGAGACGGCTTCCAAGCTCATCGGGTTCTTAGACCAAGTGGAGAATTCCTATGGAACATGGGTTAAAAGGCTACGTAGTGATAATGGAACAGAATTTAAAAACACTGTAATTGGTGTATATTGCCTATCAAAGGGCATAGTGCATCAATTTAGTGCACCATATGAGCCTCAACAAAATGGGGTGGCCGAACGAAAGAACAGGACATTGATTGAGGCAGCTAGGACTATGCTTTCGGATTCAAAGCTTCCTACCATGTTTTGGGAGGAGGCAGTGAATACCGCATGTCATATTTTAAACCGGGTCCTAACTGTCAAATCTTTGAACAAAACCTGTTATGAAATTTTGAATAAACGGCCACCTAATTTAACTGGCTTCGAACCGTTTGGGGTACCATGTACTTTACTGCGAACAAAACATCAACCTAAGTTTGGTAAAAAGGCTGACGAAGGATACTTCCTAGGTTATGTGCCAAACTCACCAAACAAACGGGTTTTTAACAAAACAAATGGTACAGTGGAGATTGTGTATAACATTGAAGTCACAAGTTATACACATGAACCCCAAACAGGTCCGGAATGGATATTTGACTATGATAAATTGTTTGAGTCATTTAACATTCCTTTGGATGAAAATGCAGGTACGATCGAAGAGGATATGGCGACGTTGAATCTGAATGACGAAGGTCATACCTTTCCGAGGACTACGTTTCAATCCACATCCGAGCCTACTTTGACTGAAGATAGAACTCCAGAAGTTACTGATCCAGAAGCACCTTCAACTGAGAATCAGACTTAGACAACAAATTCCAACTCTGAGGAAAATGTCCACGAGGAGGAAAATGTGGAAGCTGAGGATGTTCCCCCATTAGGTGAAATAGGATCTAACTTAGGAGATAATCTGAGAGTTGACGAGATAGAGACCTCTAGGATCAACAAGAACCATCCTATAGAAACCATCATAGGGAATCCTAACGAGGGTGTGAGGACTAGGAGTAGTTTAAATAACAACACTGTGTTGTTGTCGATGATAAACGACTCCGAGGCATATCATACATGCCTCTATTCTTGTTTCATCTCGCAAGTAGAGCCTGAAAATGTGCAAATGGCACTAAAGGATAACTCCTGGGTTGAAGCGATGCAGGAAGAACTCTCTCAGTTTAGGAAACTAGAAGTGTGGGAATTAGTTCCATTACCTCGAGGGGAAATTGCCATAGGAACCAAATGGGGTTTTAAGTGCAAAAGAGACGATCGAGGTATAGTCACTCGCAACAAGGCTAGGTTAGTTGTAAAGGGTTTCAACCAAGAGGAGGGAATCGATTACAATGAGGTGTTTGCGCCAGTAGCAAGGCTGGAAGCCATTAGGTTGTTTTTGGCTTTTGCTTCCTTCAAAGGCTTTAAGGTATATCAACTAGATGTTAAGAGTGCTTTCCTCTATGGGAAAGTCAAGGAGCTGGTGTATGTAGAACAACCGCCCGGATTTACAGATCCAAAATATCCTGATAGAGTATATCGTTTAGATAAGGCTCTATATGGATTGCATCAAGCACCAAGGGCGTGGTACGAGACTTTATCCAACCATTTATTAGAGAACGGGTTTAAAAGGGGTAGGATTGATAGTACGTTGTTCGTTAAGAGAAAGGGAGAACACTTTATCTTGGTACAAGTGTAAGTCGATGACATAATTTTTGGATCATCAGACGAACAAATGTGCAAAGATTTCGAGAAGGTGATGAAGTCGAAATTCGAGATGAGTACAATGGGAGAGTTAAATATCTTTTTAGGGTTACAAGTTGACCAGAAGAAGGAAGGTATGTTTATCCATCAGACGAAGTATGTCTATGACATATTGGAGCGCTTCGGGATGGAAGGGACAAAACTAACTGCCCATTTCAGCACGCCTATTCAAGTGAATCACAATCTCGGACCGGGTACAGATAGTGATACCGATGTGGATCCGACGTTATATCGGGCCATGATTGGATCACTTATGTATTTAACTGCTTCAAGACCTGACATGATGTTTGCTGTGTGTATTTGTCACACCCTGCTACCCCGGTTGGCAGCGAGGCGTGACGAGTGCGGAAGCATAACCATAATCATAATGAACGACCACTATATGGACGTTTTTTAAAAATACATCATTGAAACTTGAAAATATAGCAATGTTTTACATAGACTGATATGAGAAATGAAGTTCGCATAAATACAGAGATTTAATTACATAATTAAAATATCCAAAATAATGCAGCTAAATCTCCGTTAATTTTGAACATGCATGCGACTCCATGGATGCGGAAGCTTGAAAGTAAAATACGTCCGAAGGCATACTTGCCTTAATTTCCTGAAAATACATGCTAAAATACGTCAACAAAATTGGTCGTGAGCTCATAGGTTTACAAGTAAATCTGACTTGTATGGACAACAATAATAGAGGTTGAATTTATAAAATAATAAATTCCTTGTTATGTATTACATATAACCATCATGCAACCGAAGCTTAATTTAAAATGAGTTTAGTATTCCCATACGTAATACCGTTTGTTGAATATATATGCACCCGCTGTTAGCCAATCCGACTAACCCGAGTGGGGGACATGACTCCCAATAGATCTATCCACAGTATATTCGCGCTTACAAATACATGTAATTAACGGTTCATGATATCAGAGCTAATGGAACCACATGTGTAATACATAATAGAAATGAAAATATTTCCGTGTCCATATAAAAACGAAGCATGTATTACATCCCCAAAACATAACAGTGTGAAAATAGGGGCTATGAGAACTCACCGAGCGTGTGATGGTAAAAGCTAGCGTAAAGTGCTTTTTAGCGTAAAGTGACGGATGATGCACCGAGCGAGATTAAACGGGTCCTAAATGATAATAAGGACTTAATATCTCTAATATATGATGATATATATATATATATATATATATATATATATATATATATATATATATATATATATATATATATATTATATATATATATATATATATATATATTTATAGATTTTTATGTCTTAAATCACCCAACATTACAAGTTTAAAAGTAAAATTTGCTTAAAACGTCAAGTTTATATATATATATATATATATATATATATATATATATATATATATATATATATATATATATATATATATATATATATATATATATATATATATATATATATATATATATATATCTGTATATATAATTTTCCAGCTTTTTCAACCTACTTTGAGGCTGTTTTTGACCAAGCTCCAAAATGTTTCAGACTTTGGTTTTCTAGGACATTAAACTACTATATACAAAGGATTTTTAGAATCAAGAACGGCCATTTTTCGAGATGTTTAGGTTGGTGAAAAAGCTCGTTAAAAACCCTATGTTGGCCATTTTTGAGCTGTCAAACTTTCGGTTTCCCAAATAATTTCTGGAGCTCTTAAACTCCAAAATAAATTATGAAAAATTACAGATATATAGTTAAGACATAGATCTAACGTTTGAGACAAGAATCAACTCATTTCATTGAGTTATGAATTAGTTATGATTTTTCAAAGTCGGTATAAATTTTCTGCCGAAATTCCGTAGTTTATAAACTTGAAACAACTTATGATTCTTGTTGTTTATTCAAAGACTACTTGTATAAAAGTTGTAAAAGTTATATAACACATATATAACACATGTTTTCATAATATTAACATGTTTATAATGTGTTCATATATTCATATGCACATTTAAAGAAACAACTTAAAAATAAAAAAACTAGAAACTTATAAACTTGAGTTTTTATGAAACTTGTTGTTGTTGGTGATTATATATATTATGCAAGACTTATATAAACATAAATGTATGATGAAATAAGTTAGTATTTACTTACTTTGAAGTATTTAGAATATGATTTTGAGTAGAAGTTGAAATCCTTTGCAAGATATGCACCAAAACTCTTGAATTTCTTGAAGAACACTTGAAGAACACTTGAATGCCAAAGTTTGTGATGTGTGTGTATGTTGGCCGGATTTCATAGGAGAGAAATGAGGATTTTGGTGTGAATAAAATGAATGAAATGTCTTCCTTTTTATAGTGGAAACTTGGTGTTTCAAATGATGAAAGGCATGGGAGACAAAAGTTGAGTGCACTTTTAAACAAAATGATGGTGTTTAAAGTAATATTATTTAAATAAAAGTCAACTTCTAATACATCAAATGGCCTAAGGGCCAGCCATGCATGTATTTATACATGTATTTACATTTTTTTTTGTATAAATGTATTTAGAAAAGTATTCTAGTATTTCCCTTTTCTTGTAATTTTATAAATACTTATGGATGCATTGTTTTAATGAATTGTTTTAGTCTTGCATAATTAATGTTAAGTAATTGTATTAGTGTATGATTAGTGTCAATAATCATAATTTAATTATGTACTTAGTTGAATTAATCCCTCATATCGTAAATCAATCGGATTAATTGATTTCCCGATTCATCGCACCGATGAATTTGATTCAAATTGAGTTAAATTTTCTACTAAACCTTGTTAATCACTTGATTAATTTCTAATGACCACTGATTAGGTTATAATTTGTTATTGAATACATATTAGGTCATTGTTGCTAACCTGGTTTAGTGTCGGATGTTACAGTATTTGTGCTAGGTTTCAAGCTAATCCGAAGGAGATGCACATGAAAGCTGTGAAGCGGATTCTACGATATCTCAAGTCGAAACCGAAGCTGGGACTTTGGTATCACGCGGAGGGAGATCTAGAGTTGGAGGCGTTCACGGATTCTGACTACGGAGGATGCAGCTTGACGCGCAAATCAACAACTGGAGGTTGTCAATTCCTAGGAGGGAGACTGGTTTCCTGGCAATGCAAGAAACAGACGTCGGTAGCGGTGTCAACATGCGAGGCCGAGTATGTTGCTGCTGGTAGTTGCTGCTCACAGGTTCTGTGGATACAACAACAATTGCGGGATTACGGTTTGGCTTTCACTCAAACTCCCATTAGGATAGATAACCAATCTACAATCACTATAACAAATAATCCAGTTAAGCACAGTAAAACAAAGCACATAGACATAAGGCATCATTTTATTCGTGATTGTGCTGAAAAGAACTTAATCAAATTGGTAAAAGTGGCAACGGACGATAATAATGCTGATTTATTTACCAAAGCCTTTGATAAGTCACGGTTTGAGTATTTGATTCAACTAAATGGAATGCGCAACCCAGAGTAATTTGACCTTAGTAGAACTTTATTTCCTTTAATAGCTGTAGTATTTCTTTCTTTTTGTAGTAAGTCTGCTAAATTAGGATAGTTTCTATTTTTAGTAAGTTAGTAGGTTATCTTCCTTTATTGCTATTTCTTATGAAAAACAAAAGAAAAAAAAAAGAAGAGAGAAAACCATAAAAATTAAAAAAAGAGAATATCAGAAAAAGAGTTAAGTCTTAGATACGTAGGATCAAAGTGACGAAAATTAGCACAGTCGTTACAAACTCTAAGTGTTTAGGCTTTCACACATAATGCACCTAAAATTCTAAGTGTTATACTTTATATTAGATTGATGTGTTGGTAGGCATAATACATATAGGGAGTCCCAAGGCAAATAAAAATATTCACGAAAAAGTCAAACGTGTCCCTAACTTAGATGTATGACCAATCGGTCTTAATTTTTATGTACAAGACATACAAAATTTGAGTCTAAATGAGGTATGCAAACTTTCTGGGGATGTATAGCAACATCAAATACATCTTAAAATGGAAAGAATAGAAATATCATACAAAATTGAGAGTCAAAATCATGTAACTCTGTTGTACGTTAGTACAGACCTGTTGCCTCTGTTGTGATTCGGGTTAGCAAGATAAGTCGCTTTGTTGTATGTCGGTATAGACCTGTCACCGCTGTCTTGCTAGCTTTAAAAAATAAACCTTAAGTCAAACTAAGACACTTTGTTGTATGAAAATACAGACCTGTGTCCGATGATTGTCTTTTAAAGAAAGTTTGCAAATACCAACAAGTTAGAATCATTGTCTGTATGCCTTGATCATAAAAGTATGTCTATGTCTGAGTCACGTAAGATAATTTCATGATAAATGAAAATGCCAAGGGATATTCCGAAATGTAGCATGTTTAAAGGGGTAAATACCGACAATCGGCTAAATGGGTATGTCACGCCAAACAATCAAAGGAATCAAAAATTCCTAAGTGTGAAAGTTTAAGTACTGAAAGTGAGTATCTGACACCGCTATCTGATTGAACCTTTCTTCGACCATACTCGTAAAAAATATTTTTGTTAACTGTTTAGCATAGGATGTAAATTTTAATAAATGTAGTTTAAGTCTAATTTAAATATTCGTTCAAAATTTTAAAATTTTATTCTTACTTAATTTTATTTTATTTTTATTTTTATTTTTATTTTACTTAGAAAAAAGGGTCAAAAATTACTGAGGGTGCATTCATAGTTGAACAAAATAAACATTGCGTGAAAATCTAGTGCTTAGGGTAAAAGATTTGGCATAGTTTATTCCGTTACACAATAAGATTGAAAAAGTTGAATTTATTTTCGAAATTTTCAAAGTTTCAGGGGTGAATTCGAGTTTAAGTTAAACTCGAAAATATAAGGTCTCGAATCTGTCATTAGACTCGAAGGTAGGTGGTATAAATAGGTTAACAGTAATGGTCATTAATCCATCTGTTTTCGAATTTGTTCCCTCGAGTCTATCTGGCGATTTCGAATCTATTGTCCTCGAGTTTGTCGATTTCAAGAAAAACCACTATTTGTCGAGTTTCTTCCGTGTGGGTTCGATTCTACTTATAGATCTAGGTATAAACAACTGGTTTGTACAAGATTTAAGTAGTCTTATACACCATTTAAGCCAAAATCACCGAATTTTGAAGGTTTATTGGTAGAAAACTTGTTTTTCAAAATTACAAAGTTTGGACCGGTAAAGAGTCAAATTAAATGCAAATATCTTTGATTAGAACCTAGTAGGGCTAATGAATGTGATTTTCTGAGTCCAAAATGGTTAAAATCATGGATTTTAGCGATGATGAGGGCCGACTAATTCGAATCTGTTCATGACCAGTCTCGAGTTTGTCAGTAAACTCGAGAATGTCATTAAATTCGAATGTGTCATCAAACTCGAAAAAGTGTTACTTCGAATCTGTTTGTTCGAATTCGTCATTTTATTTGAATTATTCAATTTAAATTTAATTAAACTTGTAGAAATTCATATGTGTTGGATTTTGTACTTAAACAAGTTCAAAATAAAACAAATTTGAATTTAAACAAGTTTATTCATTTTTAATAATTCTAGTATTTTATCTATTGAGCAGACATGGCGGATAGAGTGTTTGTGCCAAAGCATAATATGGTGATTCCCTCTGACCATAATATCCCTGAAGCACAGGGTTTCCGCCAGATGGTGGATTTCCTGGTGGAGTCCAGAATTTCATTTGCACTGTCCCATAACATCCAAATAGTCATTCCTTATGTACGCCAATTTTATGAACATCTGTAAGTGGATTGCACTGTCACTCCGACAGTTCTAAGGACAAGGATAGCTGGACAGCCGTTGGTATTTTCTGCTGATATGCTACGCCAAGTTCTGCAGCTGGGAACTCAGGAGCAAGAGTCTGGGCTTATAGATTTTCCTTTAGGTACTAGGCAGGCTGCCTTTGTGAGGATGGAATATAGCTTGGAAGTTACTAAGGCATCCTATATGAAGAGTGGACTCATTGGGCAATGGAGATTTCTGGCGCACGTATTCATGGTATGCTTTGCGGCGAAGAAAGCGGGATTCGATTATATTGTATCGAAGATGCAATCAGGTTTTATCGCATTGGTTTATAATCGGCGTTTCAGTTTTTCAGAAATGTTTTTCTCAGAATTTGTTCATCAAATCACTGCTCCGGAACGAGAAAGATTGTTACTTTACCCCCGCTTCGTGATGATGCTCATCAGGCACTTCTTGCCAAATTTACCGCAACTTAATGACATTCAAAGTGTAGCGGTTATCGATAAAAGGATTTTTGCTGATTGCTCTGCTCATAGAGGAAGGTTAGCAGTCCCGGTAGAGCGACCTTTGTTTGGAGCTGTAATAGACAGGAACTTTGTAGCACCTGATGATGCCAATTGGGCAGGTGAGGTGGAAGTTCAGCATAGACAGCCACAACAACAACAGCAACAACCGTGCCCACAGCAACAGAGGAGACGCCAAAGATCTTCATCGAGTCAAACTCAGGCAAGTAGGCCTTCTACTAGTCAACCTCAAGAGGCATAAGAGGCACAAGAGGCAGGGCGTTCAAGTGCACCACCCGAATCTGATCAGATAGCACAAACATTGGAGGAAATCTGGGCTTCTGGGCCTAATGCTAATGAAGAGATAACTGCTGAGCTTGTTGATCAATTGTTAGAGCCTCCGGAAGGAGAAGATGATGTCCTTAGGGAAGTTGATGAATATCAACCTGAGCAAACAGGTAATGACATGTCATCTTCAGCTACTGAATCTGAAGATATGGAAGAGATAGAGGTTGAAGTTCCAGAGTCTGTCACTGCAGAACCATCTGTCCAGATGGGAACCTATGGATCGAGGTTAGTGGTGACTGAAAAAGCTTCACGGCGACGAGCATCACGGGAGTCTGATGACTCTGATTTTGAGGAAGAAGAAGTTACTCCATTATTGTCAACGCAAAGGGCTAAACGTCATCGTTTTATGCAGGGAGCTACCTCAGCTTCAGCTGCACAGCCTGATATAGCCCAACCTCCACCTACTCCATCTACCATTCCACCATCACAACCACATGTTGAACCGTACATCCCATCACCCATCAATCCGACCCCAATACAATCCATTCCATCCACCTCATCCAACTTCATGGAGAATCAAAGGTTTTTGGAGCTAAAGAATAGAGTTGACTTCCAGCAGATTCAAATCTTTGGCCTGACAACGGCTCTCGTTGAAGTACAAAAGCATAATGCCAATCTAGATATCAAGAATGCTGAGCTGAAGAAGACTCTGGATAAGGTTCAGGAAGATAACTTGGAGCTGAAAGCCTTTGTAGCTGATCAAGCGGCCGAAATAAGATCGATGCGCTCCCTGATTGAGCAATTAATGAAAAATATAAAGGCTCAGGGGGAGACAAGCTGCCGTGATCAAGTGGAGTTGCCCAGGGATGATGATGATGATAATAATCAAGATGACAATGGCAATGATCCCAGCACGCAAAGACATAATGAGCCAGTAGATTTTTCTGATGCTCCAGATGCTGAGACTCAGGGGGAGCCAAGTCAATCGGGAGCTGTAGAAGGAGAGGCCAGTTCATCCAAAGCAACAGAGTCGGAGATAAATGAGATGATTGAAGCACTAATGGATCTCGACGATGACCCTATGGACCTTGGCTTTGATTTTGAGGATGATATGGAGGAGTTAGAAGAAGGAGAATTTGTACCCGAAGATATAACAGATTGGAAATCCGATGATGAAGTTTGTGCTGATGAAGATGATGAAGCCAATGAGATCATCGTTCAGCAAAACCCAATCACAGATACTTTTGTGATAGACGGAATAATGTGATTAACATAGAAGTAGTCAATGCTGCTTTAAATATTGATTCATCAAGAGAAGAGCCTGCCAGAGAGCTTACCAATGAAGAGAAAAGAAAACTATGGTTCAGGGCAGAGAAAAAGGAGTTTGAGTTGAAGAAGAAGATGCGTGTGCCGGGTACTGGAGAGCTATCCGGAAGTATATTGAGCTGGTTCTTTGATCGGGAATTGCAGCTATTCATTATCAATAGAAAAGATGGTCTCCAGTACCTCAGAAAAACTTTGAAAGTGTTCAACTCCTTGCCGAAGATTGAGATAAAGGCGTTAGCATGGAAGGAGCTAATCAACATCGGCAACGACCCTTACGCTTAAATAATTGCCAAGATCATAAGAAAAGAAGGAAGGTCGAGGAAGTTCGAACGTCTCAATCCGAGGATAGGTAAACGAGTAATGGACCATTCTCGAATTGATCCTCTGACTGGGCGTCCATGGATGAAAATACAATACAGACCAGTGAGATGTCTGAGAAAGGTTCCACTCAAGCCAATGCCACAGGACGTCATGAAAAACCTAAACTGGTGGTATGTGGAAAGTGAAACGGGAGAAGCTGTGATGGAAGATTTTGAAGAAAAAGTGATTCTTATAGTCTACGATCCTCTTCACCTTGTAAACCTTTCTAAAGATGACCTTCAAGTGCTACATGCTCATAAGATCTCAAGTGACACTCATATGGATAGTGAGGCTAGAAAGTATGAAAATGTAGTTAAAGTGTGTATTGAGAAGGGTTTGTATGCTGGCAGCAGTTTGAATAAATAATAAACAAAGTACTTAATCAAATGTATGTATTGTTAGAAGCTATCGTCAAGGGGGAGTCTGTTGGTACACCCTGTGTGACGATAGCAGTCTAAGTGATCAAACATTGTGGTATTAGCAAGTGTTTGATATATATGTTTATATATGTTTGATAATTATTATTGATTGTATGTTTGAACTTGATGTAACGTATTACAAGAAGTTCAAACATAAAGATCAAAGATAAAATCAAACATAAGTTAAAAACATAAGTTTCAATTCTAAGTTAAATAGGTGAAAGAGTAAATTCGAATTCTACAAGGATTGGCATTCGAATCTATGACAGATTCGAATGTGTTCCTAGGCAGATTCGAATGTTTCTCATAAGGTAGATTCGAGAGTGTCCAGAGGACAAACTCGAATGGGCCTTGGGCCTGATTCGAGTTTGGCCAATGGCAGATTCGAATTAGCCTCTATAATTAGGGATAGACTCGAATCATTAACGGACTTTTTGCAGAATTCGAGAGAGATTAAGCAAAAGGCGATTTCGAGTTTATCAGTGGTTTTAGTGTTGTTTCGGAGAGAATCAATTTGTAGGTGCGTCCGTTGTAGTTCGTGCAGCTTATTGATAGTCTCCGTGTTCCGAGTGAGAGTTGTATCCATCAACCCGTTAACGAGGATTCCGCACTCGTTGACGGTCTCGCGTCTAGATAGATCCGTAGTGTGTAGACCTTACAAAAAGTGTTGACAGCTTCAACCCATGAATGATGAAGGCAAACCTGATGCACACATCATGGTTCTAGCAGCTTCAATGAGGGTGTTGTTCCTCCTTTCAACAACTCCATTTTGTTGTGGAGTTCTTACAGCTTAGAAGTTTTGAGATATCCGTCTTTCCTCACAGAAGTCCTCAAGAGTACTGTTTTTGAATTCAGTAGCATGATCATTTCTTAGTTGCTTGACTTGAGTAGAGTTTAGAACTTCCTTCTTCTTGATAAATCAAATAATTTCTCTGGCAGCCTCTCCTTTGGTCTTTAGGAAGATCACCCATGTATACCTGGAAAACTCAACAACCATTACTAGAGTGTATCTTCTACCTCCTAGACTTGAGACACTAACAGGTCCAAATAAGTCCATATGGATTAAGAAGAGAGGAGTGTCAATAGAGAAATTATGTTTGGATTTGAAAGTTGTTTTTCTTTGCTTACCCTTCTCACAAGTTGTGCAAAGTTTATCCACAACATAAGTTATAGAAGGCAAACCTGATAACAAGCTGAGGTCTGCATTGCTTCTTGAGATGAACCAGGTTTCAGTTTTTGGATCAGCAGACTTCATGTCCCCAACATATACACCTTTCTTCCTTTGTGCACACAGCATAACTTTTTCTTGAGGATCCAATATATACTACACCAGATGCTCATCAAAGTAAACCTTGTAGCCAGCATCACACAGTTGACTAATACTTACAAGGTTATGTTTCAGCCCAGACATATAGGCCACTCTGTTGAAAATTGCAGCACCAGCTTGAAGGGTTCCATATCCTTTAGTGGATATCTGGACATTGTCACTAAAGGTAACTTTTGGGCCTTTTTCAAGCTTGAGATCACTCAGCAAATCTTTGCAACCTGTCATATGGCTAGAGCAGCCACTGTCTAAGTACCAAACCTGGCTTTGTTGTTTAACCTGCAGAGTGACATAGGAAAATATTAGTTTTTAGGGGAACTCATCATAAGGATGAGTTCTTCTTCTTCATCAACATTTGTTGATGGACCACTAAGATCTACACTAATATTTCCTATTTGGATTGTATCAGCTGAGATACTTTCCTCAATGACAATGTTACTTCCAACACTACTGGTTTTTGCAATGTTGGAACTAGCAATGTTAGCAGGCCTTATGTCCTCAGTTTCAGGATAATCTTTGGCCATATGAGTCTTCTTTCCACATTTATTGCATTTTCTCTTTTTTGACTTTTTGGAAGAAGAGCCCCCAGAAACAAATTATGGATTATCTCTGTTGGACTTCTCAACATGTTTAGCAAACTTATCATAGATTTAGATGAGTCAATAGGTTTTGTGGTAGGTTCAACAGCTACAACTTTGCCTGTTTCTTGTTTCCTCTTTTTAGGAGGACATATGTTAAATATAGGCAGCTTAACTATTTTTTTTTGTCCTGTCACAGGTTTGAAAAACTTATTTTCAATTTTCTCAGCTTGATCAATGACCTTTCCTTTGCTGCGATGTGATGACTGTTGCCTATTATTGTGATCATCACTTTTGGTTTTAACAAAATATTTTCTTTCATTTATAATCAGCTTTCCAATATGATTTAAATACTTATTTGAAATCACAACAGATTTGTTTCCAACATGAGACTTACCCTTGTTGAATGCAGGTTGCTTACCTTTTTAAAACTTTTTCTCAAAATGTTCAATCTTGAATGGGTTAACAGGTTTCTTGCCATCAGCTTTAGATCCAGAACCTGTCTGGTTGACAGGTTTAGTGCCCAAAGCTACAGCTTTAGCATGTTTTGCATTCTTTTGTTTATGTGAACTGACTAAGCACTTAGCAGGCTGATTTGATGAAGAACACATTCGATCATCTGTCTCTGTAGCTTTTTCACACAAACTGTCAGTGTTTTGATGCCTGACAAACCTGTGTGTCGCGACCAGCTTTCCATTTTCAATCTCAACAACAGAAGTTGCTGTATCAAGATCTCCTCCAAGATAGGCTTGGATTTGAGAAGGAATCTACTGATTAATACATTGACCGACTCTCTTAGCTGAATGGCACCAAGAATCAACAATCTTTTGAAGTTTAGCATGCTTTGAGTGTGTTTCTCTCTTTTCTTCTAATAAAATGATGTTGATGTGTTTTACTTAATCAAGTTCAGTTTTTAACTCATGAAAAATGTTCAGTTCATTAGTTTTTGTTTCAAGATTAGCTTTCAGGTTAGAGATTTTAGACTTCAGAGCATCATGCTTTTCAATGGCAACTTTTAAGTCTACAAGTAAGTATTCAAACATTTTAAATTTTCTTCATAACTGTAATCCTTAAAATTTTTTACCCTATACATCATAGTTGGGTTCCAGTTGTCAAAGGTGCTGAGAGCTTCAGCTTCAGCTAAGTCTTGTTTGAAGTTACTTGTTGAGGGGGCATTAGTATAGGCCATCAGACAGTTGTTGTCTTCTTCATCAGATGATGAATCAGACTACTCCAAGTCACAGGTTTCGGCCATAAGTCCCTTCTGCTTGTTAGAAGCAACAGAGTCTTCTAACTTTTTCAGCTTTGCCATGGCCATCAGGTACTTAACCTTGTAGCCATCATATTTGTTTGTCTTGTATGGTTTGGAGGAAAACCCAACAGTTTTAGACACATAGTCAGCAACTATATGACCAGTTTTGCCACATTTAAATCAATTAGTCTTAGTTTTGTCAAATGCCTTCTTTTTGATGAAACCTGATTTCTTTTGCAGCATTCTACCACCAAACCTCATCTTATTGAATTTTCTGACAAGCATGGAAATCATTTGCTCATCAACAAACTCAGTAAGATCTTCACAATCCTCTTCTTCAGACATTTCCTCCATTTCATCATCAGCCTGTTGATCAGCTTGTTTGAACACATCACACACCTGAATAACAGGTTGTCTTACGCTGGCCACTAAGGCTGCACCTCTTTTTGACATCTCCAAGGAATTTCTCTTCTATTGCCTTGATTGTTCATCATTCAGCAAGGATCCACAAAGATATACAAGATCTATGTCTCTAATGGTGCTTGAGTTGCTGAAGATGGTAGAGAAGTAATTCCATTCCTCATGCAGTATGTCTAGAAATTTGTTCACCAGAGTTAAATTGTCTTTAGTGATCCAAACAACTTTGAGATCATTAATCAAGGCAGTAAACTAGGTGTAGGTTTCACTGAGAGTGTCCTTTGGCTTCGTAAAGAAAAGTTCATACTATCTAACAAAATTAATGATCCTGTTATCCTGTGTGATAGTGGGGCCATCATAAACGGTACACAAAGTATCCCACATTTCATTTGCAGTCTTCATCTTTTCAACCTGTTTGAACACATGATCAGGTAAAGAGATTACGAGGTTGTTCCTAGCGTTTGCATCAAGGGAAACCAGACGTTTGTCTTCATCATACCATTGAGCTTTTGCCTTTGCAATGGTCTTGATTTCAGGAACAGCTCCTTCAGCAGCAGGAGTTATAGTAGTGACAGAAGTTGGCACATAGCGACCTTCCATCACTATTTCTGGTAGTTGTACAACCAGATTCTCTAGATAGAGCATCATTCTGCACTTCCAGCCAGAAAAGTTTTGATGATTGAACTTAGGAGGTTTTGTCATTGACCCAATGTCATAGTAAGAGGAGGAGTTGGCAGAAGTTAACACACACTATAAAACTACTTTGATACCAGTTGTAGGTCCCAAAAGGTTTCCCATGTATGTTGCTGTAACCTATAGAGGGGTGGGGGGTGGGGGTGAATAGAGCTATTTAAAATTTCAACAAACTTTCTCAAAGTTTGTATGTACATATCAACAAGTGTTAATTACAAACAAGTTTGAACTGCGGAATAGTTCAAACTGAGATGACAGAAACAACAGATTAACAACTAATCTAAGACACACGCAGACTACCTACAATGAATTCACTCACTAAGATGCACTCACTCTTTTTACAAGACAGACAGATAACTTCAACAAGAACAGATTGGACACACTCAACTTTTTTTTTCTAAGCAGAACTTTCATGCATGAAAACACAATTCTTTTGCACGTTCTGCATATTTCTCTCTTGGTTGTCTTACATTTCTTAGAAGCTTTCTTTTAAACTCTCTCAGAGAATACTGGTGAAACTCCCTCATTGGATGCAGAGATAGTGGAGTGCCTTTTCAAAATGACAAGATACCTTTTCTGCACATTCTGACAAAACAACATTTGTCCCTTCGTAGCAGAATCTTTGTCTTTTTCATTTTGTCTCTGTTGCAGATTGCTTTACCTTAAATAGGAATGTCAACTTTAATCCTTTCTTCTTCTTGTATAGCCATTTTGATATAAGAAATGGTCTGTCACCCATTTCAAATATCCACTTTGTCTTCATGTATCAAAATAGCTTGGGCAGTGTAAGTAGCTTCTGATTTTCCACTTTGTCTTCGACTTGTAAACTGATCTTGACGTCCATGACTTTACATGATTACATGGAAACATATTCCATAAAGTGTATAACCTGTTCACAAAGAACAGGTTCTGTTAAAAATGAACAGAATACTTAGTTTTGGTCTAAGCTGCTCAACAGACATTAGCATTGTTGACAATTTATGCCTAGCCTGGCCAAAAGATTAGGACAGCTTGGGCAATCTGCCTTAGTCACAACTAATGCAACAGGGTGAGCAGCTTTCAGCTTATATTGCAAATCACTATTCAGGTTTCAATAAGGCTTTCAGCGGCCTTAAATTATACCCTTATGTGTATCAAACAAGTTTGATTAATAATCTCCCCCTATGATATAGAACATGTTTGATTAAGGCATTTTGGGCCTAACAATCTCCCCCTATTTGCAATAATCAGCCCAAGCTGATTCTATCAATTATCACTATATTTTTTTACATTACATTTGCTGAAAAACAGTACAACATTGAAGTAAAGTAAAAGATCAGTTTATATATACACTGATATTAATTTAAACAACACATGTTTTTACAGAAGTACATATTGTAAGTAAAAAGGTGACTGATTGAGTTTGGATTTTGGTTAGATTAATTCAAAAGTGGTGATTAGGTTACTTGATTTATATGTTTTATATATATATATATATATATATATATATATATATATATATATATATATATATATATATATATATATATATATATATATATATATATATATATATATATATATATATATATGTATGTGTATATATATATATATATATATATATATATATATATATATATATATATATTTATATTTTTATATATATATATATATATATATATATATATATATATATATATATATATATATATATATATATATATATATATATATATATATATATATATATATATATATATATATATGTATATATATGCGTGCGTTAAAACATGTTTAAATATATTGTATTTATTAAATATACCATAAAAGAAGGCTATTTTGGCATTTGTACAAGTTAGAATCGAATTGTGAATGGAAAATCATTAGGCCCATAATGATATCATAACATCATGTGATCATCCCATACTTAGATAACATATCAATTATCACCAAATGCTATCCAAAAGTCTATAAACTCAGTAAGAGGTTCACCGATGTCGATAGAAATCGGGAACTTAACCCGAAATCGCTTAAACACTTCAAATGACTTCCAAACCTTATGATTCGCTATAATAAACTTATGAATGCTTTGAATATCATTATTTGATAGGTTTGGATCCAAAAGGAGTATCAATTATCAGTTCGGGGCGCTAAGAGGCTTATTGGTAATATTACAACTTAATGGCTATTATAGCCTATTGTACTGTGAATTCTAGCTATGATGTGTGTGTTGCATACATAATTGCATGTTCTTTTAGTGATGACATTGTGCATATCCTCTGAACATCATTTTTATGGCATCATGCCCTAGTTGGCAATTTATTATACCACCTTATTGGCAATCCATTAGTTGATCATGGCCTATGACCAATGTACCTTACTTGATACCATTCAGTACAAATATTCACTTTCATGCTACACTTGGAGATCATTCATTTCATGTTTTACATGATCACACTTGACTACCCTATAGTGAGTTATGCTCATTATTATTGGCCTCACTGGACGTGCAGATTATTATTATATACAACGACTTACTACATATATGTACATATAAATTCCTACTTCCGGAAGCTTATGGAGTAGGTGGCAAGACATGGAAGCCGGTTGGGGTTGCACAGCTGGACATGGAAGCCAGTTGGCTGGCAACGGCGGGATAGCGGGCTATGCTCGCAACCTATGCAAATTAGTGGGCTATGCCTACCCCATTTTTATTAAAAGATATTGCACTTGTCAGTTCATAATCAGTTTAATATTAGGACATGTTGTACGTTTTGCACTCCATATCGATCTAGTAACATGCTTAGCAAATTTTAGTTGCTAACCCCTTGCATTACATGTAATACAGGAGGTGGTGATAAAGACAAAGAGATTGCAGGCTTTGGTCCTAGAGTTTGAGCGGACCATATCTGAAGCTTATCTATTGGTAAAGCAAGTAGTTTATACATTGGGGAATTATCGGTAGTACCAAAACATCTTGATATGAAACTATATATACCCCCTGATGTCTTTTGGTTTGATGATAGTGATTGTAAAATACTTAGAAGTATCTTTTAAATTCATTGCATGTTTCAATTACAGCTTATAAACAAACAGGGATAAGGGCTCCGTACGAACGGGTCATGCCAGATTTTCCTTAAAATCATGTTAATTATCATTAATATTATATACTCCCATTAATTATTACATTATGTTGAGATGGGTGTTTCTATTTGGTATCAGAGTCGATGTTCATTTAATGAGTATAGTCGACGATACTCTACTACGAGCTCGGTTTCAGATGCTTGTATTGGCCGCCTAGGCAACAATATTATGATATAGATTATGTTCTGATTGGCCTAGTATGGGTAGTGTTATAGGTTAATAAGCATGCTATTGTTTAACTAATACCTATGTATATGTGCGATATCATACACTTTAATGGCTAGTCGTGCGGAGCCTAACCCTAACTTGGAGCTTAATCCCAATGTGGAGCTCAATCGCGAGTCTGAAGAAAAGGAAGATGAACATTCCTCTGGTAATGATTTTAATGAACGGGAGCTCCGTGTTCTTGATAAAGTCTATGAGCTAATAGGAAGCCAATCTAAGCACTTTGAATAGATAATGGCTAACCACTTCTAGGTCGTTCAGACTGCTCTGAGTCAGTTCTCGACCGAAAAGAAGAAGGACAGATCTGAATCCTCCAAATTCCGAAGGAAACACCGAAGTCTTAGTTATAAAGACTTCACCAATTGTGGTACACCATCCTTTATGGAAAAATTGATCTAATCGCTACCACTGATTGGATCAAGGAGATGGAACGGCTATTCTGGGTAGCCAAAGTTGACGACTAGGATAAGGTCAAGTATGCTTCTAGCAAGCTGAAGGAAGCTTCTACACAATGGTGGGATGAGGTCGTGACTACCATCGGCGCTGATATGGCAGATACCATGACCTGGGAACAGTTTAAGACTCGTTTCAATCAGCGCTTCTGTCCCACTGTGTCACTTCAAAAGCTGAGGATGGAATTTGTTAACTAGCCAGGATCGCGTAGTGTTAGCGATTATGTGCGGGAGTTCAATACGAAGTCCCAGTTTGCTCAAAGACTTGTTGCTAATGAAAGCATAAGATTGAATACTTTGTTAAGGGCCTTCGCCAAGAGATCCGGAATTTCGTTAAGAACCGACAGATTGATACTTATGATGAGGCAGTGGAGTTTGCGCTTCTCGCGAGTTCGAGATGTCTCGTGCTGAACCTTAAGCGCCATGTTGGTACATCCCGTGTGACGATAGCAGTCTAAGTTGTCTTACATTGTGATTTAGCATATGTTTGGTATATATATTATGTATGATTGATGTTTATCAGTGTTTGTATGTTTGAACTTGATGTAACGTATTACAAGAAGTTCAAACATAAAGCTCAAAGATAAAATCAGTCATAAGGTAATATCATAAGTTTCAAACACTTAGTTGTTTATGAGGCTAGATTCGAATTGCTTAAGGGAATACATTCGAATCTGAGATAGATTCGAATGTGTCCATAGATTCGAATAGGCTAGATTCGAGTCTGTCAAGATGGACAGATTCGAAAGGGCCTTGGGCCAGATTCGAGGTTGGCCCACAACAGACTCGAATCAGGGTCTATAATTAGGGATAGACTCGAATGATTAGGAGACTTTTTGCAGAATTCGTGAGGAATTAAGCAAGAGGCGATCTCGAGTTTATCAGCTAGGTGAGTGCCGTTTCGGAGAGATTTAGTACGTAGGATCGTTCGTGTGTCGTTCGTTCAGCGTCTAATAGTCTCCGTGTTTCCGTTGGTTGAGAGTTGTCCGTCTAACCGTCAACGAGGATTCCGCACTCGTTAACGGATCCGCGTCTAGATAGATCTTGCAGTCGAAGACCTTACAAGTGGTATCAGAGCCTACAGAGTGTTCTTGGTGTTCTTCGTGTTCATCAGATACATTCTAGGTTTCTTGACGCTAGTTGGACGGTTTTGCTCTCAAAAACGTGTTTTTGAGCTTAGCAAATTCATATTCGGGAAACACTTTGTTGTTTTTCACGTTTTTGATCGAAATCATTATTTTTCATTTGAAAAATAGTGGTTTAATCTGTAAAACGTCAAAAAATCAAAGTGTTAGCCGTTTTTCGAGTTTGCGGCGCTCGAATCTATAGGGGTAATTAGGGTTTTACTTTATTTTCGAGTCTAACCTAAATACGCTCCTTTCGAGTCAATTTCAGTGAGTTTCGAGTCTGCCTTGTTTCGAATCTGTTACTTCATTCGAATTGGATCTCGAGTCTATATTGTTTCGAGTTTGTTTCGAGTTTGTTACTGTTTCGGTTCTGTGCTTCGAATCTGCTGACATTCGACTCTGCTGTGCCTTCGATTCTAAGGGTCTTCGAATCTAAGAGTTCTTCGAATCTGACATAACTTCGAATCTAGGGAGTTCTTCGAATCTGACATTATTTCGAATCTAATTGACTTTTAAGACTTAATCGAATTTAATTTCAAAAGATTTAATATTAATTAGTTTCGAATCCATCTAGATTCGAATAAGTTAGTCTAAATCAGTTTCCAATTAAATTAATTAAGTTCAGATTCAATTTCTTTAAGAAAAGATGTCAAACCTTCAGAAATTCCTTGAGATGGATCACGAAGTTGGGAAGGCAAATGCACCGCCAAAGCTGATGAAAGTTGAGGATTATTACTGGTGGAAGGACAGATTTACGGATTTTGTACGATTCAACGATATGCGCATGTGGGTGTGCATAGATGAAGGGTACATTCCGCCAGTATCTGAAGTAGAAGGCCGTTAAAAGGTTTTGTCATACCAGATGATGAAAGAGGATGACAAGAAACTATTTGAAGCTGAAAACAAGGCTTTCTCCGTTATCCGTATGGCTTTACCTCAAGATATCTTGCACACATTTCGGACTCAAAGGACGTCGAAAGAACTTTGGGAGTCTCTCCAGAAAAGGTGTGAAGGTAATCCTCGGGTGCGTAGAAAGCGTACAGAGCTGTTGACCCAACAGTTTGCGATTTTCAAGGCTCTTAAGGATGAACAGTTAGATGATATTATCACAAGGTTCTGTCATCTGATAACAGAGCTTGAAAGTCATGGCATTGAGTATTCGGACACTGACAAGAACAACAAGCTTCTTGATGCCCTACCAGCCAAATGGGCTATGTACGTGGCCATGATTAAGCTTAATGAGGACAAGTATTATGCTCAATCACTTGATGATATTGTGGGAACGTTGAGGGCATATCACTTCGAGATGATTAAGGCTGAGACTGATTACGAGCAAATCCAGAATCCGGCTATGTATTTTGGAAAGACATCTAAGTCATCAGTGACAGCTGAACCGAAGAGTGCTACAGCGTTTTTCACCGGAGAAACGTCATCGCCACCAGAGTCCGAAGACTCACTGAATCGCGCGTTCTTAGGGTTAGGAAGATCGGAAGAACCGCAACCTCAAGTCCAACAGGCATCGACCAGTCAGAGCTATTCGAAGATGCCCATGAGCGCAAAGTCAGCGGAAGAGCATCTGAATCTACTTGCTTCGTTTGTGGCCGCTTATGGAAATTGTGTTCAAGGGAAGATCAATGATCCGGCTCTTTGGGATGAAGATTACGATCAGGTCGACCCTGATGACTTAGAGGAAATGGATCTTAAATGGCAACTGGCCATGGTGACCCAGAGGGTTAAAAGATTCATTAAGAGAACTGGGAGGAATCTGCAAATGAACAACAAAGGGATAGGATTTGATAAGTCTAAGGTCAAATGCTACAACTGTCAGGGATTGGGACACTTCGCCAGGGAGTGTCAAAGACCGAAGGTAGAATCATACCAAGGACAGAGTCAGCATCAAGGACAGTACCAAAATCAGTCCCAACAGCGATACCTTCCGAGTTCCTCATCTGGTCAAGCCAATCTAGCGGGTCTAATATCCAATGTCACGTCTGACAGACAGCTAGATGGTTCCTATGACTGGAGTTCACATCCTGAGTCCAATGCTAGAGCTTTCATGGCTGAAGTTACGGAGAATGGTTGTGAAGAAGACGAGCAGACCACAAGGGAAAACAGTCCGATGTGGGTAGAGAAGGCGAATGATCAGACCGTGCTGGAGTTTGCTGCTCAGATGGCCAACGTGGAATCTGATAACTCAAAGGTTAGTCTGTCTTACTCTCTATTTCGTGAATTATGTGCTTTATGTGTTAGTTCTAACGATAGGTTAAATCTAGTCTTAGACTCACATAAGACCATAGCTGCTCAAAATGAAAATTTAAAAATTGAAAATGCTAGCCTAAATGATATAAAACAAGATTTAAAAGAAAAGCTTAAGGCTGATGCTCAAGACGTAATCGTTCTAAAAGACAAACTGAGTGAGCAGTGTGTTAGGATGGAGCTTATGTATGAGCACGTAGAGGCCTTGACCAAAAGTCTGAAAGATAAGGACATAGAGCTAGCCGAGACCAAAGTTAAGGTAGCAGAGGCAAATAGCAAGCTGGAAAAGTTTAGGAATTCGAGCCTCAACCTAGGAAAAGTCTTAAATGCCCAAAGACAGTCTAAGAAGCCTGTAGGTCTAGGTTTTCACGAAATTCCTCCACCATTCAATGCGAACTATGTGCCTCAGCCTCAGGAGAAAACTGACAAGTCAGTAGTTTTAGAGGACCTACCTGAACCAACACCTGAGCCTACAGTTGAAAATACACCTAAGGTGGATGACTCTACTGTCAAGGTCAAGAAAGTGAAATTTGTGTCTTCCTCCAGTGAAACACCTGCAGGAAAACAGAAAATTTCATGGGCTGACCAGGTCGAAGAGACAGCCACTGTAGATGTACCAAAGGAAGTAGACACTAGTGAGACACCTAGATCTAAGGGACCAACCAAAAAGTCCATGGATAAGATGTCTTGCTTTAGATGTCACGAGAAAGGGCATGTTGCTTCTCACTGTCCAAATAGGAAAGCAGATGTTACCCCTAAGACAGTGAACCCAACACCTGTTAAGCCCTCAACAAGTGTGGCGAGCACGAGTAGTTCTCAGAGTACCGAGAAAACTGTGCAGGCCGCACCAAAACCTGTTGTGAAACAAACACCGGTTAAGGTTGGACCAAAAGAAGTGGTTAGGACAAATTCACCGAATCGTGTCATTAATCAATCTAGGTCAGCACCTCAACAAGTCTATAGGAGCACCACACCTAGCAGGTCACACACTCCAGTTAGGTCACATACTCCCGTTAGACATTATGTTCCGGTAAAAGCTCAGGTATCACAGTCTGAAATGCAGTATAATAAGACTTATTCTAGAGCACCACAACAAATGCCTACTCAAAGGCAAAGAGTGAATCTAAATCACTCGGCACCACAACAGAATTCAGTTCAAAGGCCCAAGTCACCTGAAAGGCGAGATGGGTACTTGAAAGAGTTCACGTATGTGGACGAGAATGGTATTACCAAGTCAGTCATGGCTTGGGTTCCCCGTGATAACTAACCTATTTTCTTTCATGTGCAGGAGATAACTACCGGTCCAAACAACAAGTGGTTCGTCGACAGTGGTTGCTCCAGGCACATGACGGGGAAAGAAGTCTTCTCACAGACTTCAAGGGGGGTAATAGGGGATTTGTATCATTCGCGGGTAACAAGGGTGGAAATATCACTGGAACTGGAGAAGTCACTAATGGGACGATTACTTTGGATCAAGTTTATCACGATCAAGTTTATCACGTTGATAAACTGGTTCATAATCTCATTAGTGTCTCTCAAATCTGTGATAAGAAGAACTCAGTGTTATTTACTGACACTGAGGCGTTAGTGCTAAAGCCTGGATTCAAGATACCTCAAGATTGGATATTGATGCGGGCTCCAAGGAAGAATGACGTGTACATGCTCGATATGAACAAGCCAGAAAATTCGATGGGTCCGATCTGCTTACTATCAAAAGCTTCGGAGACGGAATCGGTTTTGTGGCACAGACGCATGGCTCACTTGCACCTAAGGAAAATGAACTACATAACGAAGAATGGTTTGGTGCAAGGTGTGCCTCTGAAGAGCTTTCAATTTGAAGACAAGTGTCTACCGTGCATGAAGGGCAAGCAACATAAAAAGACACACAAGTCCAAGAAGCTGAACTCCATAACCTCGACATTCGATTTGTTGCATATGGAACTTTTCGGCCCTATCAACAAAAGGAGTATAGGAGGTAGTTGGTTTTGCTTAGTTATCACTGACGATTACTCACGGTTTTCATGGGTTTTCTTTTTAGGTACGAAGGACGAGACGGCTACAAAGCTCATCGGGTTCTTAGACCAAGTGGAGAATTCCTACGGAACAAGGGTTAAACATATTCGTAGTGATAATGGGACTGAATTTTAAAACTCTGTAATTGGTGTATATTGCCTATCAAAGGGCATCGTGCATCAATTCAGTGCACTGCCACACATATGAACGCGACACAGACATGCGGGTGGAAATTGCCTTCGACATCCCGAACGTAACAACAGAACATGATTGCTGGCTGCACGGACTAGCTTTCGAGATTTGAAAGCTCCAACGAGTGTCTGTGGGTGCGCACAAGGGCAGTGGCCCCGCGCTGCCCCACATTTAAACGATATCGCCTTTACCATAATCCGAGAGCTCATAACATTTGTGTGAATATTTTTGAAATACTTCAATAAACTTATCTGGACAGGCCACCTAACTTCAATTGGCTTCGAACTGTCTTGGTAGGACGCATAGCCACACCCCCACTTTTAAGAACCTTAAACATCAAACGAAGTTTGGTGTATGAACGGGCTGACGAGGTACTTCCTAGTTATGTGCCAACTCACCAAACACAACGGGTGTTTAACAAAACAACTGGCTACAGTGGACGACTTGTGTTATAACATTTGAAGTCAACAGTTATACACCATGAGAGAAGCCCCAAAACTGCGTCTCGGACTGGTATATTTGACTATGAAAGTGTAGTTGAGTTCATTTTAACATTCCTCTGGCTGATCACCTGGAGGTAACAAAGAGTAAGGCATGATCGCGACGTGTGCATCTAATGACCGCTGGCCCACTCTTTCCAAGGACACGTTCACGAAAATATTACGTCCGAGCCTACTGACGACTCTGTCAGATAAGTTTCCGAAGTTGCTGATCAGAGGCAACTAACAAACTGAGACTCAGACTCACAGCCTCAAGTTTGCCTTGAGGAAACGTCGTGAGGCATAAGAAAATTAGGAATCCGCTGAGCTGTTCCCCCTTTAGGTGAACATCGGATCCAACTTAGAGATAATCTGAGCGAGTGATGAAATAGAGACCTTCTAGGCTTAACAAGCAACACTTCCA